>JARYGA010010754.1:0-15132 GCA_030545235.1 Helianthus tuberosus
ATCAATGTTTCCATACCCACCATAACTGAACCGAACCGACATGTAATAAATCTTTGTATGATTTAGAACTTTTCACCATATTTTTTATATTTGATGTTTTTTTATTGAAGATTTTAAGTATTTATGAGTTTTTCATATCGTTTTGTGGTTTTGGATGAATGTTTATTTGAATTTATGGAATATATTATATCACTTTATTTGAATATTCGATAATAGTTTGTATTAATATTATAGATTATATGTATTTTTTAATACTATATGCAATAACAATTTATTCCATGTTAAAAAAAGAAGCTATTTTAGCTAGGCTAAATACACGGTTAATCACCCACAGCCGACCCACTATAACTATCAAAACCGATTAACCATAACCACCATAACCGATCGGTTATGGTTATGGTTTTAGGCCAAAACCGACCCATGCATACCCCTGCTTTATATATATATATATATATATATATATATATATATATATATATGGAGCCGCTTGAATGAGAACCACCACGAGTTATGAGAACCGCGAGAACCACGTGCCACGGAGGGGCGTTGACCACGATTTTTTTTACAACTAGATCCGTATATTTTAACAACATTCGTAAAAAAAAAAATTTCAAACGGCGCGCCCGAGGGGGTAGTTTTTTACACCCAAAGTTTGGTGTTTTTATTATTTTTTTGTTTTTTCTTTTTTTTTTTACAAACTTTGGGTGTAAAAAACTACCCCCTCGGTTACGCCGTTTGAAATTTTTTTTTTACGAATGTTGTTAAAATATACGGATCTAGTTGTAAAAAAAATCGTGGTCAACGCCCCTCCGTGGCACGTGGTTCTCGCGGTTCTCATAACTCGTGGTGGTTCTCATTCTAGCGGTCCCTATATATATATATATATATATATATATATAGGGAGTGGCTCATGCGAGAACCACCCTTATTGTGAGAACCTTGAGAACCAATGTGAACACAACCTAAAATAGCTAAAAAAACCTAACCCCCACCGCCCCCCCCCCCCCCCCCAAGCTAAAAAAAACCTAACCCCACCCCCCCCCCCCCCAAAAAAAACCTAAACCCCCCTCACCCACCCCCCAAAAACCTAAACCCCCCCCCCCCCAAAGTTAAAATGCTAAAAACTAAACCCCCAAAAAACCTAAAAAAATCTAAAAAAATAAAAAAAAAATCCAAAATTTTTTTTTTATTTTTTTAATATTTTTTAGGTTAAAATCGCTACTTTTCGAAGCCAAAAAAAATTTTTTTTTTTAAAAATTTTTTTTTTTTTTTTTTTTAAAAAAAATTTAAAAAAAAAATATTTTATTTTTTTGGTTCGAAAAGTAGCGATTTTAACCTAAAAATATTAAAAAAATCAAAAAAAAAATTTTTGTGTTAAAAAAAATTTTAGATTTTTTTTAGATTTTTTTAGGTTTTTGGGGGTTTAGTTTTTAGCATTTTAGCTTTGGGGGGGGGGGGGGGTGGGGGAGGGGGTTTAGGGTTTTTTTTTTTTGGGGGGGGGGGGGTAGGTTTTTTTTTAGTTTTTTTGGGGGTTTTAATTTTTAGCATTTAGCTTGGGGGGGGGGGGGGGGGGTTAGGTTTTTTTTTTTAGGGGGGGGGGGGGGTGGGGGTTAGGTTTTTTTAGCTATTTTAGGTTGTGTTCACATTGGTTCTCGCAATAAATGGAGTTCTCGCATGAGCCCCTCCCTATATATATATATATATATAGGACAAAGATCCGTTAGGAACCACCCTTTATTGCGAGAACCGCGAGAACCAGTGTGAACACAAACAGTAATTCCTAAAAAAATCTAAAAAACGCCCAAAAATTTTTTTTTTTTATTTTTTTTCTATTTTTTTTGAAAAAATCGCAATATTTTGTTAATAAAAAAAAATAAAAAAAATTCGAGTAACAGTTATCCATGCACATGTGCATATGTATCGTTTTTTTGTCAAATTCCGTAATTCATTACAAATAATAGTTAATTGCACTTTCATTTACACTACCACGTGTAATACACTACTTTTTACGTTAACAATGTTAGAAATGCACATGTGCATCTATATGTATCAACAGGATATAAGGTGTTTTGGTACACTACTTTCTCTTTCATCTATCATTCCATCCATAATACACAAGCATGCACATGTGCATTTTTGTCATTTCTTTGACAGATTCCGTAATTCATTACATATATTAGACAATTGCACTTTCATTTACACTACCATATGTAATACACTACTTTTTACATTACCAATATTAGAAATGCACATGTGCATTTATATGTATCAACATGAAATAAGGTGTTTTGGTACACCACTTTGAATACACTTTCCCTTTCATCTATCATACCATCCATAATACACTACCATTACCTCCTACCATCCATAATACAATACCATTACCTCCTACCATCCATAATACAATACCATTACCTCCTACCATCCATAATACAATACCATTAACAATATTTTCACTTTATTACATGTATGTAAACACCATTTATACCATCCAATCAACATATTACATAAAAAATTGACAACTATAACCAAACCATCAACCACTAGATATAACTAACCAAAAAACATGTATATGGGCCTACTTCTCCATTCAAAATCACAAACTTTTTGTACCAAAACACGTTATATCATGGTTATACCTAATTATGCACATGTGCATTTTGAATATTGGTAATGTAAAAAGAAGTGTATTACTAATGGTATTGTAAATTAAAGTGCAATTGTCTATTCCTGATAACGTATTACCGAATTTGTTGAAGTAATGATACATATGCACATGTGCATGGATAAATGTTACTCGAAAAAAAAAAGTTTTTTTTTTTTTTTTTTATGGTAACGAAATATAGCGATTTTTTATTAAAAAATATTAAAAAAAATAAAAAAAAATTTTGAGTGCTTTTTTGATTTTTTTTAGATTTTATTTTGTGTTCACATTGGTTCTCGCGGTTCTCGCAATAAGGGTGGTTCTCGCATGAACCTTACCCTATATATATATATATATATATGTATGTATGGTTAGGATCGTGTGAGAAGCAGTAGGCTAATTGAGAAACTTGAGAAACATTCTAAACCACACATTTTCACTAATCTTTTCGTAATATACACATATGTATTGTTTAAAATTGATTATAAACATATGTGTAAAATTCAAGATTTGACAATATACATATATGTATATAATCAATTTTAAACTATACATAAGTGTATATTACGAAAAACTTAAGGAAATGTGTGCTTCAAAATGCTTCTCAAGTTTCTCATATAGAAAATGGGGGAAAGTGTGAGAACGGTTATGGATCGTCAGATCAAAACAATCTATGGACTAGATGACGCGGTGGCGTTTTCATAAATAACATCACTTTTATTAGTGTGGCGCGCTTCATTAAGGGTAAAAGGGTCTTTTACCTCTCAAATTTAAAACGCCGACAAAAATGATAACACGCCATTCAAAAAATAAAACGCCAATACATACAAAATGCCAAATATTAGTGATAAAAAGCGTTGGAGATTACAGGAAGAGGAAACAACGCAGTAACTGAAATTCAGTTATTAACATTTATTAGAAGAAATTCCCTCCTAAATTACGCGCCAAAAGCATCATTATATAAACGACGTTAAACATCGCTTCCATAATCACTTCAATCTAACATTCTGTAAAACACATCTTTTACCAAAAACGCCAAGTTTAACCAAAACGCTAAAAATGGCAACCATCGTTTGTTGGAGATACACTCTAGCAATCAGGCGATTCGTCATACGTTTTGACAACAGAAGGAGGGTGTATGTTAGGACGATCAAGGCAATTTTGAAGATGGAAGAAGAGGTACAGAGGAGTATCCTATCTCTTGGCATCGCTCTGGATAACGAATGTCATGAAACACATATGCTTAGGAAAACATTAACAAGGAAATTTGGACCAATCAAAGCAGATGGAAAACCGGACCCTTGTTGGGATTGAACCCTATCAGAGGAACAGATAATTAAAGCCAAAACTGGATCAGAGCAGTGGATCCAGAATAAGCAGACGTTTACAGTTGGTTCATGCAAAACTTTCCCCTTGAAAGTGGTTTCATATCTGCTGACCTCCTATCTGCTGATCTTGTTAAGTACTGACCTATAACTGCTGCCTTGCATCTACTGCCCAAAGTCAAAGACTGATGGAAGACCAAAGCTCTGCTGACTCAATCTACTGCCTTGAGTCAAGTACTGCTGATCCGGACAAGCACTGCTGGGTTCACAGCAGTGGAAGGATGCAGCAGCTGTTTAAGTGTCTTTTATATAATGTAATGTAATAGCAGTAGTTTAGTACATCAGTGTTTATAGATCAGAGGTTAGAGTTTGTTAGGAGGTTAGATGTCACTTTCATGGTGACGTCAGCTAAGATGCTCAGTGGTTTCCAAGTGCCTATAAATAGTTCAGTACTTTGTACTGTTCTATCAGCTCTTTCACCACATCGTCTTCTTTGCACGAACAAACTACTGAGCTCTGGCTGAGGGGGAGTTTGCATTCATTCATCAATCATTGTAATCGTTGTTGAAACAAATTCAATCTTTCGATTCTTTGTGAAAAGATGTTTGATAAAAGTATTACTCTCGTTTGATTGTATGCAAAGTTTGCTTTCATCTTATTTCCGCTGCACAACTCTTTCATCTCCATCTTAATTTCAAACAAAAATACAATCAAAAAGAAACTCAGATCCAACAATTGGTATCAGAGCTGCATCACCAAAACCCAACTTCAAACTATGGTAGAAAAATACCAAAGTTGCAAAAAGGAGTTGGAGTCCGCCCAGATTACTTGTGAAAGATGGGTGGAATCCTGCAAAGGATATGAGGTTATGCTTGAAAAACAGAGAAAAAGCAATGTAAAGTTTGGGGTTGGGTATAGAAAATATGATGATGAAAACACTGCTTTTGAAAACTCTGTTCAAACCACTGATGAAGCTACTGAGCTTATCCCCACAAACAAGAATGGCCAAGAAGTGAAAATCACTGACAAACTTGGTAACAAAATCACACTTAACAGACCAATGGGATCCTCCACTTTCAAGGAGCTTGAAGATCATCAGTTTAAACCAAAATGGTCTGATGAGTGTGATATTCTTGAAAATTTCAAGCCAATGGACTTTACATCAATTGATGGTGCTAAAGCTCCAAAAGCTAAAGTCATACCTCTCAAAGATATCCCAGCAATGGTTAAAACCTCTGCTGCAAAGGAATCTGAAAAGAGAAAGAAGAAAGAAAAAATTGATAACTTGTTTTGTGAATTCTGTGAGAAAAGGAATCATCTAACAAAAGACTGTTTCCACTTAAAAGCTTATGATCTAAACAAAACAAGTGTCATTGTTTCAGCAGAAAGCTGCATTGTCTGTGGTAAAACAAACCACAAAACTCAAGCATGTGTGTACCTCAAAAACTTTGATGTGAAAAAGAATGAGTACATTGCTAAAACATCCTTGAGTCCATCATCACCATCAACATCTGTCAAATTCACCAAGAAACAACCACTGTTTGTGCCAGTACAAACAGCTGTTACAAAACAGCTGAACCAAACATCTGTCAAAAGAGATGTTCAGGTTACTGATGCACCCCCTGCTAATCAATTCAGGAAAGGCAAGGATAAACAGTCTTACCAAAGGATTCCACACGTTTATGAGGCCTACAAAAGGCCCTCTAAACCCAAAGTGAACAGGCATCCTTTTGGTTACCAGCAGATGATTGGTCAGGACCCACAACAGTGGTTAGAGAAACACTGTCCTAAAACAGTTCAAACCTCTGACCTAACCACTGTCCATCATTCTGCATCCATTCCAGACACTGTTGAGACCCCATCCAAAGCCCTGCTGGCTTTGGAGACCTTAATGAACTAATCCTTTTACTTCATGTGCAGGGAGCTTCTGCATGCTTTGATAGTCTTTGGTATGTAGATAGTGGAGGCTCCAGGCACATGACAGGATGTAAAGCCCTCCTCAAAGACTTTAAAATCCATGGAGGGGGTGATATATCCTTTGGGAATAATAGTAAAGGGAAGGTTCTGGGGTCTGGTACAGTGCAATCTGGAAATGTAAAATTTGAAAATGTCAATCTAATAGACAATCTAAAATTCAACCTTCTGAGTGTGTCCCAAATGAGTGACAAGGGATTTGGGTCATTCTTCACAAAAGACTGTTGTAGGATTGTTGGACCAGAAATGGTCAAAAAGATTGAAGCAATAATCAAAACTGGTCAAACTAAACTTGTTGCTCAAAGAAGTGGCAATGTTTATGTTGTTGACATGTTAAAAGAGTGTCCCAGAGCTGATGCCTGTCTGTTCTCAGCTGCCTCTAACAAAGAGACAGAACTTTGGCACAGAAGGCTGGGACACACAAATCTTAAGACAATCACAGAAATTTCAAAAAATGGTTTGGTGAGAGGCCTACCACAAAAATTGTTTTCATGTCCTGAACATTGCATTTCCTGTTTAAAAGGAAAACAACATAAAAGTTCTTATAAGTCCATTGAAGAGTCCAAAACAACCCAGTGTTTGCAAATGCTACACATGGATTTGTTTGGCCCAGTTCAAGTCATGAGCCTTAAAAAGAAAAGATATTGTTTGGTTATTGTTGATGACTTTTCTAGATTCACATGGACTTTCTTTTTGCACTCAAAAGATGAAACTGCAGGCATTTTGCAAGACTTTGTAATACAGGTTGAAAAGCAATTTGACCTTCCAGTGAAAAGCTTCAGGAGTGACAATGGCACAGAATTCAAAAATAGGGAGTTGGATGCCTTCTGTGTGAAGAAAGGGATTGTAAGGCAGTACAGCATCCCAAGAACACCAGAGCAGAATGGGGTAGTGGAAAGGAAGAACAGAACTCTGATTGAGGCTGCCAGAACCATGCTTGCAGATTCAGGTTTGCCATTAACATTCTGGGCAGAGGCAGTAAACACTGCTTGCTATGTTCAGAATAGAGTTTTAATAAACCCCAGGCACAAAAAGACTGCCTATGAAATTCTGTATAAAATTAAACCACTGATCTCATATTTCAAAGTGTTTGGCTGCCCATGTTTTATTTTGAACTTAAAAGATTCCATTTCAAAATTTGCAGCCAAAATTGATTGTGGTTATCATCTGGGATACTCAACCACTGCCAAGGCCTACAAAGTGTTCAATACACGGACCAAGGCAGTGGAGGAGACTTTGAATGTTAAGTTCAATGAACTTTCATCAATGAAAATCCCAGCAAATCCTGCAGATCTGTTTGATCTTGAAAAATTCACTTTTGAAAATACTGCTGTCAAGACTAACAGTGCAGGTCCATCAGAGGATACAACACCAGACTATGGGTATGAAATCATCATCCCTCAAAGGTCTGCCACAAAGGGAAAAGCACCAGCTGTTCAAAACAGTTGTCAAAGCTCAACCACTGCTACCTCAACAGTTGTTGACCAAAGTAGCCCATCAACCACTGCTTCCACATCCTCAAACACTGCTGACAAAAGTCCTCAAATAGTGGATAAAAGTCAGCAGTTGTCCACTTCATTACCTCCTATACCACCACCTTTTGAAACCACTGCCGGATCATCAAAATCCCCAGCAGTGGTTAGCTCAGATGATACACATTTGCAGCCTTCACCAACCAATGCCATCATACCATACCAAGGAGATTTAATCTTCTTGAGATCTCATCCACCTGATCAAATCATTGGCAACATAAATGAAGGGGTGCTCACAAGAAGCCAAACCCAAAACATTTGTCTTTTTGCTGGTTTTCTATCACTCCATCAGCCAGTCAAGTACCAAGAGGCACTGAAAGACAACAGCTGGGTAGAAGCCATGCAAGAGGAGCTCCAACAGTTTAAAAGACAACAAGTATGGGAGCTTGTACCACTGCCAGAAGAGGTTAGTCCCATTGGCACAAAGTGGGTCTTCAAGAACAAAACTGATGAAAGGGGTATTGTTGTCAAGAATAAAGCCAGGCTTGTGGTTCAAGGTTACAGACAGGAAGAGGGGATTGATTATGATGAAACATTTGCCCCTGTTGCAAGATTAGAAGCAATTAGACTGTTCCTGGCCTTTGCTGTCAACCACAATATGAAGGTGTTTCAAATGGATATCAAAAGTGCTTTCCTCTATGGTACAATTCAAGAAGAGGTGTATGTCTGTCAACCTCCAGGTTTTGAGGATCCATTTTATCCAGATCATGTCTACAGGCTAAACAAAGCCTTGTATGGCTTGAAACAAGCACCAAGGGCCTGGTATGAAACTCTTTCCAACTTCCTACTCTCAAATGGTTTCAAAAGAGGTACCATTGATAAGAAATTATTTTTAAAATGGAGAGGGAAGGATTTAATGATTGTCCAGATTTATGTGGATGACATTATTTTTGGAAGCACATGTAACTTAATGTGTGAAGAGTTTAGAGAACTCATGACAGCTGAGTTTGAAATGAGTGCTATGGGTGAGCTGCAATGCTTTCTTGGTCTCCAAGTACAGCAATTGCAAAATGGAACTTTCATTCATCAAAGCAAATATGCTAAAGAACTTTTAACCAAATTTGATATGAATGATTGTAAACCATGCAGCACACCCATGGCAACAAATAAGCTGGTCATGTCTGATGAAAAAGATGAGCTGATTGACCAAACACTTTATAGAAGCATGATTGGGTCTTTATTGTACCTAACTGCATCTAGACCAGACATCATGTTTGCAACATGTGTCTGTGCAAGAAGTCAATCAGCTCCCAGAAAATCAAATCTCATTGCTGTAAAAAGGATCTTCAGATACATCAAAGGTGCTCCCACACTTGGTATCTGGTATCCAGCTAATGGGAATATCAAGCTTTCAGGTTTCTCAGACAGTGACTTTGCTGGATGTCACACCACAAGGAAGTCCACATCAGGAGGGTGCTAGTTTCTAGGTGATTGCTTAGTTTCATGGCAAAGCAAAAAGCAAGCAGCTGTTTCAACATCCACTGCTGAAGCTGAATACATTGCTGCTGCAAGCTGTACAGCCCAACTCCTGTGGCTTCAAAATCAGTTGCTGGATTTTGGTATCACTGCCTTAAAGACACCACTCATGTTGGACAGTCAGGCAGCAGAAAATATCATCAAAAATCCAGTTGCCCACTCAACCACCAAACATATCGACATCAGACATCACTTTGTGAGGGACTGCTATGAAAAAGGTTTGATTTCTCTGCATCATGTCCCAACTAAAGACCAGCTGGCTGATGTGCTCACAAAAGCACTTGATACAGCCACTTTTGAAAGCTTGGTCTCTAGGATTGGGATGCTGAACATGGAATAACAAGCAACATCTTGTTTTTCTATGGGTAAAAGCAACAAAATGTTTTCAGAAAATCAAAACTCCATCCTTAAAAATAGTTAAAAATGAAAATTTTCATTAAGTCCTTAAAAGTATGCCATTAACCACTGTTTGTTCAAAAGTCTGCTCTACTTCAAAAGTCTGTCCACTGCTGAAAGTCAACCCCTGCTCTCTCATTTGATAAACTCTGTTGTTCAAAAGCAGTGTCTTATCCACTGATATGCTATCCACTGATAGTAAAAATCACCCACTGCTTTCATTCCACTGCCTTCATCAGTCACTTTCACAAAAGTACTGTCCTTCACTTTCAACAGGGGTTGTCACGTGGACAGTACATATTGGTCAGACCTTTTGTAACGGCTGCCACCTCAGCATTCACTTTCTTCCCTATAAAATCCCCCACTCACCACCAAAACAGGGTTTTACTGTCGAATTGAATTCTTAAAAATTCTCTTCTCAAAGCAGTTTTTCTTCACATTTCCTCACAAATTTCTTCGATTAATCATCCTCAAAATGAAAAAATCAAAGAAATCTTCAAAACCCTCATCTAAATCATCATCAAAAACAGCCTCTCAAAAGGCAATCTCCACTGAAATTCCACACAAACCATCTCACAATCTCCTGGGTCTTCTCACAAAACCAGGAACCACCAATGTGTTCGATTCCATCATTGACATCATGGCAAAATCAAAGTACAAAACTTTGTTCATCGCCGATGCACCAATCTATTTGGCGATCCAAAGGGAGTTTTGGAAGAATGCAACCCTTGAAAAACAAGGAGACACTACAACCACCATACACTCTTCTATAAAGGGTAAAGCTGTCCAAATCACGCCACAATCCATTTCAGAGGTCTTTCAACTCGATGATCAAGAAGGTAAAATCTCTTTCACTAAAAACGAGTTGCAAACTGACTTCATTGAGAGAGGGTATGAAGCCACAATGATGAAGAAAATTACCTTAGAAAAAGGTTATTTTCCTTCTGCAACCAGATTTTTATTTCATACCCTCCTACTATGTGTTTCAAACAAAACCACTTCTTTCAATGAAATCCCTTTAAAGATTCAAAATCTGGGATATGCTATACTTCAAGGAGAAAATTTTAACTATTCTCGGGAAATTTTTAAAGATTTGGTTATTAATGTTGAAACAAAATCATTCTTACTGTTTCCAAGGTTTTTAAGTTACTATTTTTCAAAGAAATTCAGTAAGGATGATTTAGCTGTAATAAACCAAGGTGATCCTACTCAAATAAACAGTTTAACTACTGAAACTTTTTCAAGGATGTTAGCACCTTGCAAAACACAAGCAGAGGTGCCTGAGCAGATTTTAGCAGTTACAACTGCTCCTCAGGTATCTGCTGCTGAGCCCACTGCTCAAGGTGATCAAAGCAGCAGCACAACTGTTTTGAAACCCACACCTACAATCACCAAAAAGCCAACAAAAAGAAAAACACAAAAAACCCCCCAAACCCATTAAAAAGGCATCTCTGGAGGATGAGATACCAGAGCTCCTGCCAGTGACAACACAAAAGTCACAAGAAACCACTGCTGCTACTTCCTCACAGCAGTTGGTACAAATATCTCAACCCATAACCAAAACTCCTCCTGATTCTTCACAAAAAGAACAGGTTGTACAAATAGGGTCTCCACATCATGATGCTCTGGAAACACTCGTTTCTATCATCCACAGTCCAATGCCCGGGACACATCCTATTTCTACACCAACCATCACATCCACAATTCCCTCACCAATAAAACCACTGTTGGATGCAATTGATTTGAACCAGGCATTATCCAGTCCTTCTCAATCACCTATTAATGAGAATATACCTCCACAACTGACTGGGTCTGATGTATCAATCTTTGCTAACCCACCAACACAACCTGAGGAGGTTACACCCCTTGAGTTACAAGTAACTCTTGGTGGTATTCCAAGTGAAGCAGCCACTACAACTGTTACACCCACTGGGTTACATTTGGACAGTGGTTACCTTCATAAGACTTCCTTGGAGGCAATTCCTTTTATAGCACCTCTGCCAACCACCAGTGGATTTATTTATCCTACTGGCAACATCAAAAGGTTGTCAAGTGTTGAAGGAAGAAGACCCCAGTACCAAGAAAAAGGGGCATCAGTGGTTAATGTTTGGAGTATATTCCCTACTTCTACCACTGATAAAACCACTGCTAGTGGGAAATCAGATGATCCCATTAACTTGGGTGATGGTTTAAAGTACCAGAAATTGACGGATCGCATTGCAAAGCTTGATAACTCTGTTGCAGAACTCAAAAATATGCTACAACAGGTGTTACAAGTTCAGAAGGTACAATCAACTGCTGTTCCACCTCAAGCACTTGCTCCACAACGGGCACCTGCTACAAATGAGCTCTGGAATCTATTTCAATCTTTTCTCCAACAACAAGCTCAATTAGCAGATCAGCAACATGAAAAACATGTACAACAACTGAGAAATACAATGGAGTCAAGATTCAAGAACACTCAGGCTGACTTAAAGGCTCTCAAAACTCAGATCTTGCACACCACTGGCACTGCTCCTCCAAAAGTACACTTCATTTATGACCTCCCAGAAGATAATGCCAAAAAGGGGGAGAAAATTAAGGAGTGGAAAAAGAAGGGTATAGAAGATGGTCTTTATCTTGAACCAGAAAATTCAAACATGACCAAAAAGATCCCTTTGCCAGATGGCAGCAAGAAGATTGATGTGACAACAAATGCACTAGCAGAAGCAGTTGCAAGTGTAAAAAGAGATAGAGAGGCCAAAAGGAAAGCTAGGGTGGACAGAATGGATCATCCAGATCAGGGTACTTCTGGGTCAAGGGATCATGAAAATCCTGTTGAGAAAAAGAAGAGGCCTACTAGAAAAGTAAGGCAACCCAAATCCATTCCTATCAGACGTTCAAAGTCTGCTAAAAAACCACCATACAAAACAGCTGATGCAACAGGAGTTACAAAAACTACTGCTTGCCAAACAGTTGTTCCATCAACACACACCACTTCAACATACACAACATCCACTGCTTTACCATCATCACCACCAAAAACAACACCTGCTGACACACAGCAGAAGACAGCAGATGTTATAACATCTGTTGTAATGACAACAGTGGTTGAAACACCAGTTGTTTCAACAGCTGTTAGTCAATCACAATCCACTGCCACAACATCTGCCACCACTGTTCCATCCAAAACATCATCAGTCTCTCCTAAACCAAAAAGGAGAAGGCTAATTTTAAAAGATGATGACATATCACCACCACAAACATCTTCAAAATCTTTAGCTCTTGTCACAATACCAAAACCTGTTCTTCTATCTTCAGTTCCAATGTACAAGCCCTTACCTCCTGCAGGTGTTCAATTTCCTCTTGAACTAGCAGCTGTTAGAGATGAAATAAAATCCTTCTACTATGAGGATGACCCTGCCAAAAGGAGGTTGCCATCAATAAAGGGATATCCTTGGCCTAAAAATGTTGATGAATACTTGGAAATCAAAGCCAAGCAAGCAGAGGATATCTCAAGAAGAAACACACAAGGGAAGTCTGACAAAGAAATTTCAAGAAATTATCAATATCTGCTCACACAAGTCAGATCCCTAGAGCAATTTGCAAAAAATGTTAGTCAACAAATTTCTGAAAGAGCAGCTGAATCTCTGAAGAAAGACTACATTGAAAGCATTATGGCTCACAAAAAGTACAAAGGAGAGAGATATATGTACAAAGAGTGGACTGTTCCTGAGCTTGAAGATGAAGCTGCAAGAATTCAAGACATGATAAAAAGGAAGGTCACTCACACTCCTCCTAACTGGGCAAAGTTTAGAAAGAATGTACCTGACAAACAGGAAGAGCTGAAGAGAATGAAAGAGGAACTGGTAGCAGCTGATTATGGTAACAAAAGACAAGTTGCTAGATGGAAAGAAGATGCGGTCAGGGCTACTTACAAAAAGTTGGAACAATTAAGAAAGAAAGATCCCACAGTTCCGCAAAAGCCTGACTATCCTGAAGCAGCGGTTTCAAAAAGACCATCAAAGCTGCAAATCAGGAGATCCACAGCTCCAGTTGGTGCTGCCATCTACAAAAGAAGGCCACACAAACAGCTGATTGCTGAAACCATCAAAGAGTTAATGGAAGGTGAAGACCTTGGAAAAGAGGGTATAAAGAAAATGATCATGGAAACTCTTGGTTTGGATCAAACTGCAAGTACTGCTCAGCCAGTCATGATTAGGCCAGCCTCTCCAAATACTTCTGCAAATAAACATCTCCCAAGAAACCCACCAGGCTCAAAAATACAAAAGTGGGAAACTGACAAACAATCCTGCGTATTGACTTTGCTCAGGTCTGGTGGAGAAGTGAAGAAAATATCAAGGGAAGAAGCTCTTGGCCTGAGTCTTGAAGATTTGCAGGATCTCCTTGATCTTCCACTTAGCAGGGATGATGAAGATACAGATGCCCTAGACTTTGAATTACAATTTAAAGGTCAGATAAGGGAGCTGTTGATGAGGCAATAAAGTATTCCACAAATAATGAAGAGTTTTGGCATTATCTGTTCCAGGGGGAGATTGTTGGGATTGAACCCTATCAGAGGAACAGATAATTAAAGCCAAAACTGGATCAGAGCAGTGGATCCAGAATAAGCAGACGTTTACAGTTGGTTCATGCAAATCTCTCCCCTTGAAAGTGGTTTCATATCTGCTGACCTCCTATCTGCTGATCTTGTTAAGTACTGACCTATAACTGCTGCCTTGCATCTACTGCCCAAAGTCAAAGACTGATGGAAGACCAAAGCTCTGCTGACTCAATCTACTGCCTTGAGTCAAGTACTGCTGATCCGGTCAAGCACTGCTGGGTTCACAGCAGTGGAAGGATGCAGCAGCTGTTTAAGTGTCTTTTATATAATGTAATGTAATAGCAGTAGTTTAGTACATCAGTGTTTATAGATCAGAGGTTAGAGTTTGTTAGGAGGTTAGATGTCACTTTCATGGTGACGTCAGCTAAGATGCTCAGTGGTTTGCAAGTGCCTATAAATAGTTCAGTACTTTGTACTGTTCTATCAGCTCTTTCACCACATCGTCTTCTTTGCACGAACAAACTACTGAGATCTGGCTGAGGGGGAGTTTGCATTCATTCATCAATCATTGTAATCGTTGTTGAAACAAATTCAATCTTTCGATTCTTTGTGAAAAGATGTTTGATAAAAGTATTACTCTCGTTTGATTGTATGCAAAGTTTGCTTTCATCTTATTTCTGCTGCACAACTCTTTCATCTCCATCTTAATTTCAAACAAAAATACAATCAAAAAGAAACTCAGATCCAACAACCCTGTCATGACATCATTGTGTTTTGATGATGAAACAAACATGGTGACCGTTATATACGACAGCAGAGAGCAGGAAGACTACCTGCTTGAAAACATCATGCCAAAGAAGGGGCTTGGGTTCATGGAAGAATTGCACAACGCCACTTGTTTGAACACAGACATGGACTCAAAAATGACGTTAATGCAGGACATGTTCAAATGGAGGTTTCAGAATCTCCAGGAACAAGAAGCCGATGAAAGTGAAGGTGATGACATGGATGAAGGTCTAGATGAAGACTCCAAGGAAGAAGACGAAGGAAGTGATGGATACTTCTCGGATAAAGTACATTCTGACGAGGAGTTTTATTTTTTTTGTTAGTTTTCTTCTGTGTAATCTTCCTTTTCTTTTCTTAAGATAATTAAATGTTATATTTCTCTATTTAGTTGCAAAACGCCAAAAAAATACTACAAAAAGTTATCGCTTACAAAACGCCAAAAATAATAAAAAATAT
>JARYGA010010755.1:0-40875 GCA_030545235.1 Helianthus tuberosus
GTATTAAAAAACATTGGTTTATTAACATAATAATTAAATATTAATAAAAAAATGTAGAAGAAGGGAAGCCAACAAATTCGAAGATGCACCTACTCCATAAAATAAAAGCACACTAACCACTACAACAAAACAACAAATGTATCAAAATTTAACTTATAAATATAATATCAAGTTCTGATGTATGAAAAAAAAATTAACCAATAGTGTTTTGTCAGGTGGACAAAATACTATTCTAAGCATCTAAAATTAATGGAAATATTGGATTTTAATAATCCCAACTATTCGCTGTTGGCCGCCAACGGTCCCAACTTTAAAAATAACCACTGGCAGTCCTAACTTTTAACATATTGGCCTACAATGGACCCTGACTAACAAAACCCTAACGCCGTTAGTCTCCGGTCGCCGGAAAAACTTTTTTGGCCGTAAAACTCAATATTTTCATTCCGAACCTCTTTGTAACCTTATTATAGACCTTTGGGAACATTTTTCTAGTAAAATCCTCAATTATTAAAGTCGTCGGAAAACTCATTTTTTGCCGGAAAACTTCTTTTTCGCCAGAAAACTCAACTTTTTGGCCGGAAAACTCAACATTTTCGTCCCAAACCTCTTTGTAACCTTAGATCGGACCTTTAGAAACTTTGTTCTGGTTAAAAACGGTTTTCCGGTGACCGGAGACTAACAGCGTTAGGGTTCGGTTAGTCAGGGTCCATTGGTGGCCAATATGTCAATAATTGGGACTGCCAGTGGTTATTTTTAAAGTTGGGACTGTTGGCGGTCAACGGTGAATAGTTGGGATTATTAAAATCCAATATTCCAAAATTAATAGATTGATAATGATAATGATAATTAACAATAAAAAACAAAAATGAAACCCAAATCTCACCCACTCTCGCGACTCCAGCCGAGCCCCTGCCCCGCACCCCCTCTAGCACCTCCGTGATTGTATTCACGCTCCACGCCCTACTGAGGTGACACCAATAGCGCCCCTTTGGAGCCGTAACATATAGCCTAATCCCTTTGCAGTTGCATATTGCTCTCATATTTTAATATCACCAGATGGAAGCATTGTAGGTATTTATCTTATTCCTTTAACCTTATCAAGTGCACAAATTTGAACAAACTGTTTTATGTAAAAAGAAAAGCATGCTATTTTTAATAAAAAAAATCTTAAAAAAATAAAACTTGTTATTTGAGATAGAGTAAATTACAAAAATCGTCCTTTATGTATGTCACTTATTGCAAACTGTGTCTTTTGTCTTTAGTAATTACAGAAAACGTACTCGATGTTTGCAAACCTTTGCAAGTTATGTCCTTTAGCCCTAACTCAGTTAATTTTTTGTGGTTAAATCTGACCAAATGGACCCCACATGAGGGTATTTTTGTGGTTAAATCTGACCAAATAGACCCCACATGAGAGTAAAATGGCCAAAATACCCTCATGTGGGGTCTATTTGATCAGATTTAACCACAAAAATTAACTGAGTTAGGGCTAAAGGACATAATTTGCAAGGTGTTGCAAACATCGAGTATGTTTTCTGTAATTATTGAAGATAAAGGACACAGTTTGCAATAAGTGACATACATAAATGACGATTTTTGTAATTTACTCTTTGAGATATTATTGACTATATCTTTAAATAACATAAAAACTTGAGTAAACTTCCGTTTTGCTCCCTGTGGTTTGGTCACTTTAACGGTTTTGCTCCAAACCTTTAAAAATAGCCATTTTACTCCCTGATGTTTCGGTTTTTTTGCCAGTTTGCTCCCCGCCTCTACCTCCATCTAAATTGTTTGTTTTTCCATTTTGCTCCCCGCAGGGAGCAAACTGGCAACAAAACCAAAACATCAGGGAGTAAAATGGCTATTTTTAAAGGTTTGGGGCAAAACCGTTAAAGTGACCAAACCACATGGAGCAAAACAGAAGTTTACTCTAAAAACTTTCTATTTGAGGAATTGAAAATCTCTTTTAGAACAGTTTGGACTTTGGTTACTTTGACCCGCGCTTTGCAGCGAGACTGTTAAGTGACTTAAGTTGAACAAAAAGTAAATGTAAAACTGATAAATCACGCGCCCACGTTAAGAATGTCTTAACATGCAAAAATTAGACCAAAAAGGTAAAACATAGAAAAGAACAACTAACTCGGCTTAGGACCAGTGAGTTTCGAGGGAGTCGTTAAACCGTAAAAAAATAGACGTAAAAACGTTGAACCACATGCACGCGTTGCAACATGTTAACTCGCAAAATCTAGGACGAACCATAAAACAACAAATTTGTAGAAGATGTAAAGTACGTGGACCAAAGTTGAGAGTGAAAAGGTGTTGAGGTTTTGTAATAAATATGTAAAAGATAAAAATATAAAAGGATTAAAAAAAGAAAAATGAATAGTGTTTTTATAAAAGGAGAAAATTTTGTAAATTGATATAGGATAAATATAAATAAGATTAGTTTCTAACATCTATATATTAATTAAAACCCACAAAATTAAATAAGAATTTAATAATATGTAAGTTATTGGACTAAAGTGGTAAAATGTTCAGATTTTTTTTAATTTGTTATAATAAAACGTTAAAAGACCATTTTGCCCTTCATTAAAGGGGAGAAAAAAGACAAAAAGCTGGATGTTAACTGAAAAATCTGACCAGATTTAGCTTTTGGATGAAAATGGCAACAAAATTAAAACCACAGGGACCCAGATTCCAAAGATTTGAGTTTTGGACTAAAATGACAAAAGTGACAAAACCTCAAGTACCATTTTGACAGTTTACTCGTAAAATAAGACAAATTACATAACTTATTAGTTTCTAACATCTATAAGTTACTGGTATGAAGCTACCAACTTAGTTTTATGGCAAGATCCAAAAGAGCTTCAACATGACCAATCACTTTCTTCTTTTCTTGTTCTTTTAACCTACTTACAACTGATTGAGGATCAAGGACTTCAATATCCGATCCAACGGTTTCCGGAGGCCTAACTTGTTTTAGCAACTTATCGACCTCTCGAATGAAATCGATTCTTAGAAGAAGATCGTCAACTTCCATTGCGGGTCTAGCTAGAGGTCCATGGTGCTAATACAAATAAACGAGAACGGGTCAATTCAGGTTATGTATTGTAATCAAAGGGTCAAAATGACAAAGTTAACACGGGTCAGGTCAATGCAGACGATAGTTTCTGTGACCCGGGCCCACAACTTAATCTAATGGATCCAATGTTTATAAGTGTTTACTAAAGTGTGTTTACCAACCCCTAAAATGTTTTGTTAAAACGAACAAGGTCTTGTTCGTGTTTGTTTACTACCCCAGTTGTAACCAGAAATGGCAATGGGCCGGGTATTGTAATCCAAGTGTCATATCCATCATGTACATGTTTTATCTACCAGGTTCATGGGTATGAAAACCCATTTTACGACCTTATATGGCTAAAAATTACCTTGTTGGGATGCCCATTACCCCGAAATCCGATCTTAAACTCACGTACAAAATGGTCTTGAAATATTAGACGCTCAACTACAATTCTAACAATTTATAATTTTGATAAGTTCAAGTTTTTAACAGCTTCAACATACTGTACATTTTAAGATTATAAAAAAATATATTAATATATTCGGTTCTGATGAGGGTAATAGGTTTGGGTGATTGGGCGGTTATCACCTAATACCACACCCGTCCCAAACCCATGAAATTTTTAAAACTAACTTCATACCTAGTCCCATACATGGACACCCGCCCCAAATGTTTCGGGTTCTTTCTCCATCCCTATTCTAATTTCTAACCTGGCATATACACATTTTGACCTAGACAAATATTAGAGTAAAGTACACTTATGGTCTCTGTGGTTTACCAAAATTTGAATTTAATCCCTAACTTTCCAAAATACACAGATGGTCCCTGTGGTTTGAACTTTGTAACGCATTTATTCCCTAACTTAGACATGCAAAACATTTAGATTTGTTGGTTGGAGACTAAATGTGTTACAAAGTGCAAACCACATGAACCATCCGTGTACTTTTGAAAAGCTAGGGACCAAATCCGAAATCTTGGTATACTGCATAGATCATCCTTGTACTTTGGGCCATGCTTCTATGTAACTCAGGGGCGGAACTAATGTAATATTAGCCGTAGCACGGGCTACGGCTCAAGTCCATATTCGTAGTGTATTTTTTTTTTGTTTTATACAAAGGATATCCCTAAATTAATACAAGGATACCCCTAAGACCACACGGTGCGGGCGTTCAAAAATGGCATTTTTGGTATCGACGGTTAACTTTTAAAATTTAAAAAAAACTTACCTTTTTTTTAAATTCTAATTTTACACTATAAATACAACCTACTTCTTCATTTTTAAATTACAAACTCCACCACTTCACCTTAATTTATACAAACTCTCAACGCCTTTCTACTTCACCCAAAAAAAAAAAAAACAAGGATGACAGTCGTTGCGTGGACCGAAGAAGATTGCACTTTGCGAGTCGTGGATCGAACCTTTGAGCCACCACACGCCGGATAGGCGCTCGAGCGGTCCTTTTTGGAGGACAACCCGACAACACTTTCAAGCCTATACGGGTGAGAACAACCGAATCGTCGACTCCCTCTCGTACCGTTTTAGGACAATCTGTCTCGCTCAGACTCAGACGCTGCATTCTTCAACCATCATTCTTGTTGTTTTTATTAATATTGTATGATTGCACGGTAAAAAAATTTTTTTGGATACCCCTGATTTAACGGGCTAGTTCCGCCACTGATGTAACTAGGAGTAACATTAGTCGGAAAAAAAAAAAACAATATAATCATAAAAAGCTAAAAAGAAAAGAATATTATCATAAAAGATTAAGTGAAAATTACAAAAGGTTTAGTAGTAGT
Organism: Helianthus tuberosus; assembly: GCA_030545235.1. Lineage (NCBI taxonomy): Eukaryota > Viridiplantae > Streptophyta > Magnoliopsida > Asterales > Asteraceae > Helianthus > Helianthus tuberosus. The sequence goes on from JARYGA010010755.1 coordinate 4,859, forward strand.
AGTCCTGATAAATCTTGAAGGATGGGACTACAAATTAAAATTACAACTTCACACCAGATTCAAAGCAACCTTGGCACCTTGCTCCCATTGCTTAACGCTTCATGCATTGCATGAGCATAACAACCCACTTGATGCTAAATACTGAATAGTGTATGTATTTTAATATTATATCAAATGGGCCTCTCTTAACATGTGCTTTAAACTCATGCATTGGGCTGCTTAATTATTATTTGTTTAATGTACAAAAGTTTGTTAGCAATAAATGTAGTTACTCAACTTAATTATGTTTATAGTCAATGTGTTTTCCTGTGTGTGGCTTTAGGTGTTAGAGATCAATGAGGAGGTTATGTGACATGTACACCATGACATCATCCATTGTAGCTTTTCTAAAAGTATATAGACGGTTCTTGTGGTTTGAACTTTATAACACATTTAGTCTTCAACCAACAAATCTATACTTCACGCTTCTTGCTTCGTGGTTCTCTCCGGTACAGGTACGTGGTCGGGTACGCGAGTTGCTAGTTGTGACGTTTTCGGTACGGAGGGGGTAGGTTCATTTCGATACGAACCGGTATAGTGTACACAAATTAAAACAGAAATTACCAAATTCTAAAATTCAAATTACTAAACATAAACATAAACATTGAAGGTTGAAGATAAAAATTGAAATTGAATAGGAGTAGAAATTGATGATGTAATTTTGTTAAGGGTGTTAATATATATATAGGAACAGGATCAGGAGAAAACACCCAAAAGTGTGAGAACAGTGAGAACGCATCCTGGCCCAACACGTGGCGCGGGACATGATCAGGGTCCGAGGGTTTTTTTTTTGTCTTTTTAGTATTCTTCTCATTTCCCGATTTTCGCGTTTGACATGCTGCTTTATTTTTGCGTGCAAGATAATTTTGGTGCTATCTAGAATCATTAATTACTTTTCGTTTTACTGTTTTTTTCAGATTTCTTCTCGTTGAATTAATTCTTTTTGTGTCACATAGTTAATTTTTTTGGCGTTATGGCTTTTTTCATGTCATTTTTTTTTGCGTTTTGGGTCTTTTTGTTAATAATTGATTACCATAGATTAATATTTTATAAAATTACAATAATACGAAATCAAAATAAACTAATAGTCTTCCGTGGGTGGGATTACATCAGAGATGTACCCATCGCTTTGTTCATCACTTTCTTCAAATTCATCATCATCAATTTTTAGATTTGCGTATAACGCCATTAGCTCGTCTCATCTTTGCTGCAGCCTATTCTTGAATATCACTGCATCTTTGGATTTTGGATCGTTTGAATGTGCTAAATCACAGAGTTGTTCAATAATAGATAGTAACTCTGTCTTCAACATTTCTTCCATTGGCAATGAATATTGCACCCCATTTTTATAAGTCACTTCAAGCGTTTCTTCTTCCTCATGCATCACCCAACTGCTAAGTTTTGGTAGAGGAGTATCGTCAATATCATCATCATCATCATCTTCATCATCTTCCACCAAAAATTTTATCTTCGGTCTTTTTATTACTGTTCGTGTTCTTTCACAATTGTTGGCCATTGGAACCCCAAGGGCCAGGATATCCCTCTGAACCCCTTCATTCATTCCAAGCATGGCTTTGATTGTGCTTACCTTTACCCTTCTCCTATCAGAGAACTTTATGATGAATCGTTTCTCTTTCCTTTCAAACCTCAATGCAATAACCTTAGCCATTTTTAAAGTTTTTTGCGTTTTGGACAATATGTGGCGTTTAGTCAATATTTTTGGCGTGTTTAAGCTTGTGTTCTCATGATCTTCTTTTATATTGACTTTTTTTCCCGTGCATGACAGGTAATTATGGCGTTTTGAAAAAGATAAATAAATTTAATTCCCCAAGTATTTTGCTTTCAATATAATGAATGTTAGTAATTATGTTTTCCGTCGTTTCATTTTACTGTTTTTGCAGTTACCGTGTTTTGCTTTCAGACTCAACTGTTCTTATGGTGTAACACGTCTAATCTTGACGGCTGTAATTATGGCGTTTTGTTTTCCAATGACGTTTAGATAACGATTGAACTTTTTTTGTTTTATATTCTTTGCACATTGTTTCACGTTTTTTTTATAATAGTAGTTGTTCAAAGTAATTTTATTATAGTTTGGTAGTTTTTTGGGGGCGTTTTTATGGCATGATGGCGTTTTACAAGCATTTGCTCATTTTGGTGTTTTATTATATTTTTCATTATAGTATTAATTAGGGATGAGCATATGAATACCAATACCGATCCCATACCGATCCCGTACCGATCCCGTACCGATCGGTATCGGTATCGGTATCCCGATCGGTATCCACATTTTGGCGATTTCGGTATCGGTACGGTACGGTATCGGTATTATACCGATACCGACCCTCAAAATACGGTATAATACCGATACCGTACCGTACCGATACCTAACCGACATGTTTCGGTATCGGTATCGGTACCTAGTTTGGGTGAAAATCGGTATCGGTATTAGTCGGTATCGGTATCGGTACGGGACGGAATACCGACATGCTCATCCCTAGTATTAATGTACTTTTGTTGTTTATTAACTAAAATTACAAAACAAACAACAGATAAAGAAAATAATAAAAAAAATAGAAGCAATTTATGATCTAAATCTTAAGTGTCATCAGTCTCTTTTTTCTTTTGAAACTACAAGAACTGTCACAAATAAATGGCGTTTTGGGTTTGGTGTGGTTTATTTTCTTTGTTCATGTGTTGAAGTGTCTTTGTGGATGTTGGAGACATAGATCAACCCTTTGTGGGTGGATGCTATCTGCCCGTCGTCTTCATTATAATCATCGAGGCCAAAGTAGCATTTACACTGGTATAAGTCTCTTCTAATCATCCAAACCTTCTTCAAGAACAAAGATGACAGAATGACATATGGGTGTCATCAATCCCTCTTTTTTGAATTTTGTCCATTTCATGCAGCAAAATCTTACCACACTCACGTAACAAATCATTCAGCGAAACTTCATGCAGAACATTACTGAGTATCAAAGAAAAGATGTTTGTCATCGTTGTATTTTTTGGCGTTTTACATTGAGTTGTTTTTTTTAGGAACCCCTGTGTTTTTTGTAGGGCTGTGCAACGGTCCAGAACCGGACCGAACCGGATCCGTTTATTTCTAAATATAAGAACCGGAACCGAACCGTATTCTAGTGGTTCCGGTTTGGTTCGGAACTGGGTTAAACGGTTCTTGTGTAAACGGTTCTTGCCGGATGTCAATTAAATCCTAAAAATAACAAAAAAAAAAAAATGAAAACAATAAACCGTTTATAACATATAACTAAGAGTTGCAACATTCAAAAGTCAAACCGATCAGAGTAAAAGTAGCAACAATAAAATGTTTTAAACCAAAAGTATACAATGTAAAAAAACAAAAGTTAACTAAAAAACTTTTAGTTAATCATCACAAAAACTTCATTCAAACATTGTATCAAAACTATTTTTATATTCTTTAATACTAGATACATTTTTTTAAATATAATATTTAAAGTTTAAATTAATTAATAGGGTTTTTAAATATAATATTTAAAGTTTAAAACCAAACTGGTTCTAGCGGTTCTTTAAATGGAACCGCCGGTTATAACCGGAACCGAACCGGGAACTGTTTTCTCCCAAACTTAAGAACCGGAACCGGACCCAAAATCCAACAATACGGTTCAGATCTGGCAGTTCCGGTTCGGTTCCCCGGTTCTGGCAGTTCAGAACCGTAAATTGCTCAGCCCTAGTTTTTTTGTGTGATAAACGGAAGGTGGTGAGACGTTTCTATTTATAGAATTTTTTTTGGCGCGTAGTTTAGGCGGGATATTATTTTTATAACAAAAAATGTAATTAACATTTATCCAGATGTAAGGTTTGGCGTTATATATTATGGCGTTTCATATTTTGTGGCGTTTTTGTAGCCAGAGAGCTTAAATAAAAACAAAGAAAAAAAGTACGCAGTGATAAAATTGGCGTTTTGTATTTATTTGGCGTTTTATTTTTCAATGGCGTTTTATGTGAGAAATGATGTTTTACCTTTTTTTACCCTTAATGAAGCGCGTCCACGTAATAAAATTGATGTTATTTACGAAAACGCTACCGCGCCAATCTAGTCCATAGATTGTTTTGATCGGACGATCCATAAGCGTTCTCACCGTTCTCACACTTTCTACCGTTATATATATATATATATATAGTAGGAGTTGGGTAGAAAACCTTATTTTCCTAGAAAGTCTAGGAAGCAATCAGAACGTGACATGTGGCATTGAAGAATTTTAACTAAAAGGGCAATTGTATAATTTGACATTTTATTTTAATTTTGGAATTTATATCTCATTAACTAACTATGCACGATTTTATGGTAACTGATTCACCATGATTTGCGAATTACTACCAGACGTAAATATCAATCAAATTCTCATTCGTTCCTTTCACAATCTTGATCAACTTTATTCGTAAATCATTTTTTACGTGAGAGATAGTTATGGCTTCAAACAAAAATCTTGATTGCGGATATGGCAAATACACTTCTTTTTCTGTTTACTATTATTTGGTCTGTATCGATTTTTAATTATGTCTGGAAACCACCAGAATGTTCTTGACGTTGTGTTTTAACAGCAAGCAGATTCATACAGTTGTGTTTTAGCATTCAGATTCATACAGTTGTGTTTTAATAACAAGCAGATTCATACAGTTATGTTTTAGCATTCAGATTTATACAATTATGTTTTAACAGCAAACAGATTCATACAGTTGTGTTTTAGCATTCAAATTCATATAGTTGTGTTTTAACAGCAAGCAGATTCATACAGTTGTGTTTTAGCATTCAGATTCATACAGTTGTGTTTTAACAGCAAGAAGATTCATACAATTGTGTTTTAGCATTCAGATTCATACAGTTGTGTTTTAACAGCAAGCAGATTCATATAGTTGTGTTTTAACAGCAAGCAGATTCATACAGTTGTGTTTTAACAGCAAGCAGATTCATACAGTTGTGTTTTAGCATTTAGATTCATACAGTTGTGTTTTAACAGCAAGCAGATTCATACGCTGTGTTTTACCATCCATGCTGGTAATGTTGGAGGATTTCTTGACGCTGTGTTTTAACAGCAAGCAGATTAGCAAGCAGATTAATACGATGTGTTTTCTTGATGTGTTTCTTCATGAAGGATAGAAGGGAGAGAGAGAGAGAGAGAGAGAGAAATTGCAAGAAAAGTGGCGTGGTTATGGAATGACAATTATTTCATATTTAAAACAAGCTAAATGACATATCTACCCCTGATTAATTAAATAATCCTATTTTTAAGAAACACATATTACCAAAATGCCACCAAGATGATCTCAACCATTAAACACACCCATTGGATGACCCAGATCGTTTCCTAGACTTTCTAAGAAAAACACACTTTCCGTAGGATCCCCCCTCTCTCTCTCTCTCTCTCTCTATATATATATATATATATATATATATGAGAAGGATCCGTTAGGAACCACCCTTTATTGCGAGAACCAATGTGAACACAACCAAAAAATACCTAAAAAATCTAAAAAAACACTCAAATATTTTTTTTACTATTTTTTTTTGAAAAAATCGCTATATTTCGTCAATAATAAAAAAAATTTCATTTCTTTTAGTAACAGTTATCCATGCACATGTGCATTTGTATCATTTCTTTGACAAATTCCGTAATTCATTACAAATATCAGACAATTGCACTTTCATTTACACTACCATTCATAATACACTACTTTTTACATTAACAATAATAGAAATGGACATGTACATCTATATGTATGAACTTGTTATAACATTAACAACACTAGAAATGCACATGTGCATCTATATATATGAACATGTTATAACGTGTTTTATTACACCGCTTTGAATACACATTCCCTTTCATCTATCATACCATCCATAGTACACTACCATTACCTCCTACCATCCGTAATACAATACCATTGCTTTTTACCATCCATAATACAATATTATTACCAATATTTCACTTTATTATATGTACATCAACACCCTTTATACCATCCAAAACAACATATTACATCATAAAGTGACAAATATAATCAAACCATCAACCACTAGATATAACTAACCAAAACACATGTATATGGGCCTACTTCATCATTTAAAATCATAAACTTTTTGTACCAAAACACCTTATTTCATGTTGATACATATAGGTGCACGTGTGCATTTCTAATATTGGTAATGTAAAAAGTAGTGTATTACATATGGTAGTGTAAATGAAAGTGCATTTTTATACTACTGGTAATATATTATGAAATTTGTCCAAGAAATGATACATATGCACATGTGCATCCATAACAGTTACTCGAAAAAAAACCATTTTTTGTAACAAAATATAACGATTTTTATTAGAAAAATATTAAAAAAAAAATTGTGCGTTTTTTGGATTTTTTAGGTATTTTTTTGTGTTCACATTGATTCTCGCGGTTCTCGCAATAAGGGTGGTTCTCAAATGAACCTTACCCTATATATATATATATATATATATAGGTACGGGATCAGGAGAAAACGCCCAAAAGTGTGAGAACGGATCCTGGCGTAACACATGTCAAGCGACACAATGAAGGGTGGAGGGGCTTTTTTGTCCTTTTATATTCTTTTTTTAAACGTGTCTCACATCACCTCTCCATTTTTTGGCGTTTAACAAATACGCGGCGTTTTTTATTGTTTTTTTAGATCAGAAGCATAGTAAATATTTTGGCGTTTTAAGTAAGTATGGCTTTGATTGTTTTGACTTTCACCCTTCTCCTGTCAGAGAACTTAATGACGAAAGTCCTCTGACCTCTCAAACCTCCATGCAATAACATGTACCATTTTTTTTAAATTAAATGGCGTTTTAGACAAGATGTGGCGTTTTTAGTGAATGTGTGAAGCTTTTCTTTAGCTGTTGTACTTATATAATGAGCTTTTTTTAGGGCCAGGTATATATTTGTTTTTGGCGGGAAAAAAAATCAGTAATTTTCTTTATGTTTATTTTTTTTATCAATTGTTGTGCCATGTAGGATGCAGGCCTATAATGTGACAGACAATTATGGCGTTTTGAAAAGATAAGTAAATTCAATTTCCCATGTAGTGGCTTTTAATATAATAAATGTTTAGCAATAATGTTACCGTCTCTTCATTTTACTCTTTTGCAATTACTGTTTCGTTCAGTTTCATCTGTCAATTAGTGTTGTTTTCCAGTAATACCTTGTTTGACATTTTTTGGCGTTTTATATAGCAACAACGTGCTTTGCTAGCATCCGTTCTCACAGTTTTCAAACTATCAGGCATTTTGGTGTTTGTAGTTTTTGGCGTTTTATACTCAATCTTTTATTAGTAGAGAATTAGATAACAAACAATAGAAAATGAAAAAAAAATTAAAAATTCTAATCTAATTTCTCATCCAAATCTACACTGTCATCAGCCTCTTTTTCTTTAACCTTTTTGGCGTTTTGAACCTTTTTGAATACCTTACCTAGATGCTAATTTTCCTACATAATGCCCATCTTTAGAAGAAGTTTATTTTTAGTGGCATCCTGTATTTTGGTTTGATATATACTTGTTTGGTGACATGTTGAAGATCAACGCCTGCTCGAATGAATTGATTAGGGCTGTAAACGAACCGAACGAACACGAACAAGGCCATGTTCGTGTTCGTTCATTAAAGAAATTAACATGTTCGTGAACTGTTCATGAACGCATACCGAACATAAGTTTATGTTCGTGTTCGTTCGTTAAAGGAATTCAATTGTTCACGAACAGTTCGTGAACACTGGTCTCGAACATAAATGAACGCAAGCAAATAAAAATAAATGCAAACGAACCTTTAACTTGAAAATAAAAAAAATGAAAACATCGTTATCCTTAAACATTGGATATAAGTAGTTAAATACAACTATCAAATGATAAATCAAAACACAAGAAGTCTGCCACACCACCAAACGATGAATAAAGTTTAACTAACTTAGACATAATTATCCCAAAAAATATCTTAGAATGTTCAAATTTTAGCTAACTTAAAAAAAATAGGGTTTCAGGTTTTCAATATGTTTAGATAAAAGGTTTATTATTTATTATTTTTTTAATATAATCGAACGAACATATTATCGAATGTTCACGAACGCAGTCGAACTAACGAGACCTGTGTTCATGTTCGTTTGCTAAGCTAACCGAACATAATTTTTTGTTTGTGTTCGTTCGTTAAGCTAATCGAACGAACATAAACGAACTTCCCGCCGAACGGTTCACGAACTGTTCGCTGAACGTTCGGTTCGTTTACAGCCCTAGTATTGATCCCTTCATGCCATCAATATATCAATCAAGAACAAAGTGACATGATGACATATTAGTGTCATCAGTCTCTATTTCTTGAATATTTGTCCATCTCATTCAGCAAAAGTTTATAGAGATACCCACCTCAGAGAAGAATCCATTCAGTGAAACTTCATTAAGAACAATACTCAATATAGAAGAAACGAGGTTTCCCATCTGTGGTTTTTTAACTATTTTTTTGGCGTTTTTAAAGTGAGTGGTTTCTTGGAAACATGGCGTTGTTTTTGGGTGTGATTAATTGATTATGCAGAGACGTCTCTCTTATTGGATGTTTTTGGCGCGTAGTTTAGGCGGGATTTTATTATAATAAATGATATTAATAAAGAAAACGACTTTTCAGTTACTTACTGTGTGTATTTTTACTGTTTTTGTTCAGCTTTTTATGAGTTTAGGGTGATAGACGTGCCATCTTCCAAACTTGGCGTTTTTAATGGCTTTACGTAGTTTTTCGCGTTTTTTTTGAGTTTTTAATAATACTTATCCAAATTACTTTTATTATAGTTTGGTAGTTTTTGGTGTTTTATGGCATGATGACGTCTCACAAGCATTTTATCTGTGTGACGTTTTTATTAAAATAATGTATTTTTGTTCTTAGCTGAAAAATTCATAACAAATAACAGAAAAATAAAATTAAAAAATAAAAATAGAAACAATTCATCTTTCAAATCTTCACTGTCATCAGTCTCTTTCTTCTTTGAAACATGTTCACTGGCGGTTTGACTTTGGTATGCTTCATTTTGTTTTTTTTTGTTGAAGTAGCTTTTTTGTGGCCGTTTGGAAGGACAAAATAACGTGATTTTTTTGTTTGAAGTTCATCTTTATCTTCATGTTTATCTTCAAACCACTCATCAGTGTCATCCTTCTCTTCATGCCATTCAAAAATTCATCAACAACAAAGCACAAAAAATGACATAAGTCAGACACCAACATCTTTTTGTTGAAGATTTGTCCATCTCATGCAGCAAAATGTTATTGAGTTACACCCCTCAGCCATAGTTTCAAAAGTCGCTAGGCGCCCCCTAGTCGGTCGACCGGGGAGTTGAGAGTACTCGGACATGTTAATTATGAAGAAATTAGTTTTCGAAAACTAAATATATGTCCTATAACATAAATTTACTAATATCTATAACAAAATACGTGAGAATGATATTCATTCATTAATATGATAGACATAGATATTATGTTTTATTGTTTTTTTTTAAATCAAACTCGGCCCGAATTGACCTACTAGATCCGATTCTGACCAAGGTTGACCACTTTTGATCGATTCCGAGTAATTAGGCGGATTTGAAGAAAGTCGCCTCGGTAGGCTACCTTGTAGCGCTTACTCGGGGAGTACTTGGCCTTGGAGACCTTGTTTTACAACCATGCGGCCTCAGCTACAAATGCATTATGCGAAACTTCGCGATGTTTCATTTTGGCGTTTTACTGAGGAAATAGTGTATCTAAAAGAAACGTCGATTTTGGAATCTTTGATGTTTGAGTTTTTTGGCGTTTTCTAAGATGATTGGTATATAGTAAAATATGGCGTTTTGAGTTTGGTGTGTTTAATGTTTTGGGTTTTTTGGCCTTTCTAAGATGAATGGTATATAGTAGTAAATATGGTGTTTCCGGTTCGGGGTGTGTTTAATAAATGTCTGAGATGTTTTGTTTATATAGGATGTGTTTTGGCCCGTAATGGCGTTGTATTCATGAGTTTGGCATTTTGGGTAAAGAAGTCTAAAGACCCTTTTACCCTTAATGAAGCGCGTCCACTTAATAGAATTGGTGTTATTTATGAAAACGCCACCGCGCCAATCTAGTCCATAGATTCTTTTGATCGGACGATCCATAACTGTAACAACCCGACTTTTTGAAGTCAAAGTACAAGTCAAAGTCAAAGTCAAAGGAAGAAAAGATTGCTAATTGCGATCTGTCACTCCTTGCTTAATTACTGATTTGTGCTTCTTGACTTGAAATCGAATTCTATTATTTGTTTGCTTTAGTTGTATTATGTGGAGTATCTATGACAAATCGAGGTTTAATCGCTATTTAATTGCATGTTAATCGCTAATCGACTTATCGCTAATCGCATCGCAAACGCATTCGTAACTCGAAATTATAGGTTATGGATATTGTTTTACATGTGTGTGCCATTATGTGTTACTTGTGAATGTTATGTTTATGTTGAAATGTTTAATCGCAATCGCAACTCTATCGTAACACAATCTCATCGCAAACTCGAGATTTACGAATTACTTTTGATATATTTAGTAGTTAGGTTATTTGTGTAACTAATGGGTAATATTATCGCATCGCCTACTCGAAGCGCATCGCAACGCTCAACGCACGAAAGGAAAACACGAAAACCAACTTGCGACAACAACTCGATCGAATGACCATTCGATCGAATGGTCATCCAAACGGATGACCATCCGATCGGATGGCCAACCGACCCATCGTCTATGCTCCTCTTTCCTCTTTTGGAAACCCTATAAATACCCCTTGTCACATCACAAACAGTGATGTGACAGCTCCCACTCGACCAGCACGCTCAAGCCCTCATTTCCTTCGATTTCTCGCGATTCTTGTAAGTTTCCAACTCAAATCTTATACATCTTTTATCTCTACACACTTCTTCATCATTTTCACTTTTGAATCTTAACTTTTAACCGTGAAATCAGCGGATTTGAGGTGTTCTAGGATGATGTCATCATGAAGTTCTTATGAACTTCAAGTTTTGGCCTCATTCCACCAAGAATAACTCAGATCCAAGTGATTTCCACACAATTTAACACTATTTTCTCATAAATCTAAACATCTTCATGGGTGGAAGGATTGAAAGATGGTTCTTAACTTTCTTTCAACTCTTTTACACTCAATGCACTCAAAACCGATAGAATCGGAGCTCGTTCAGGCCTTCTACTCGCTCTAGTGAAGTGTCGGACTGGGATCTGATTTCTGTCAAAGAGACAACCTATTTCAGGTTGAACATTGTAACACCTCGAAAATTCACGTCCTATAATGTGTAGACACGTGTCATATGTTAAAACGTGTGAAAGAATATTATGAAAGGACTAAAGTTGACAAACATGGAAAGTATGTGAATATACGTATTCTAAGTGTCAACAGTGAGTAAATATATTGTATATTAACCCTACAAGATGCTCATACCTTCAAACGAATAAATCATGGATCATACGAAGCTAAAAGTGAGAGATTACAAACTACAGGGGTTAAATGTGTCAACATGTTTAAGTTATACCTCTGAGTGACCTTTTGACAAACCCGAAGCTTTGTAACTGTTAATTATGATCACTAGAATGCACGATATAAATTTCATAAAGTTTCGTAATCGTATGAGAAAGTTATGATCAAATTCGTGTGCGAGGGGTTAAAGCGTTAACGTTGAAAGTTATGACTTTTCGAGTTAACCAGAAGTGTCCAGGGACTTGGCAAAGTGGGTACAAGTCCTAAAGCCCTTGTAGGTAAATAAGAAGGGGTCAAAATGCAAGAAAAATACTGAGTTGCCCTTTCGAAAGGCCAAGGGACACTTATGTGGAAAATAGAAAATTTAAAATCTGATAACAGGGTCCAGGCGGGCCGCGTAAAGGTTAAGAGAACCTTACGCGGGCCGCGTTAACCGCCCAGATACAGAAATCGTGGACAGACTCCTGTATTCGCGCGTATTCGACTTTTAACCGATATTTTTGCATTATGGGCGACCCCTAGACACCCCCTAAGCACTAGTAACAAGTGTTGATCAGTTGTGGGCACTAGTAGAACCATGTGTCAACAAATTGTGGTGAAAATTTCACTATATAAAGCCCATGATATGCAACATTGGTCTTCACTCCTTCATTCAAGCAATCTGATCATTTCTGGAGCTCAAGTCTGCTCTCAAGTGTTCATAATTCGTGCATAGGACCTTTGTAAGTTGGCTAATCCTTCTTTAGTTGATTTTAGCTTAGTTATTTAGCTAAAAGTCAAACCGTCGTAACTACGGTTTGACTTCGAGATTAATAAATAATGGCTCAGTCAAATCTCGAATTAAAAATACCTTTAAGTAGGTATTTATGTGGGTAATAAAACCTCAAAAGGGTTTCCCCTGATTCCCACTCTAACTAGGTCAAATGTCGGGTCAAACGTGTTAATAAAAAGTCAACAGAAAGTTTAAAATGCAATTTATGCATGATTAGCAATGTAGAACACATACAACCTGTTTGATCATTAATATAACTTGGTAATTAGTGTAAGGACATGTCTAGACATGTTCAACCCGACAATTTCCAGTTTAGACCCGGTCCGGAACCGAAAGTCGCATAGTTTGACTTATGCTTTGACTTTCAGTTCTGACCCGTTATGGTATGTTTTAAAAATACCTTAGAGCTTTATTTGAACCAGGTTACATGCTAGTATAACCCTCTGTGATTATACACTTCGGATCATTAGTTATCCAATTAATACGCATGATTCCGTTAAATGCTCATATGTTGACCATTATGCCCTTATTACCTTAAAACGTGATTTTTGGAAATGTAAAAGAGTAGAAACCTTAATTACTGATACATAAACTTGTATGCAAAGTTTGACATCAGTTTGAGGTATAGATTGAGAGTTATGCTCATTATCGCAAATTGAAAGCTTTTTGTTAATAAAATGGCGTAATTAGCGTATAGCCCAGTTAAACATACTTTTTGGTATCAAAATCTTTACCCACTGATGTAATATATTATTTTGGGATTTTTAAAGATTTTTAATAAATTTTAGGCTGAGCATAACTTATAGTCGTAGGCTTAATCCGGTAATTGTCGGTTTTGCCCTTACGGGCTATAAAATGAGTTTTACATATCTAAACGACTCCAAACCTTTTGCTACTGATCACATATGATAAATAAATTATTTTAATCCTTCTGGAAATATAAAAATATCAGATTTATGTATCAAACCCGGAAATGGCCTCTAATCGCCTTTTTAAGCGTTTTTAACGCATAATATGTACTAAGAGTATTTTTAAACATACAAGGGTGATACCTACTGTTGTTTTAGTTAAATTATAATATTTTAACAGTAAGCAAAGGTTGTTAAACTCAGACTTCAGTTTTGAGCTTTTCGGCTTATGTGAAATTACCAAAATACCCCTACGGGGCATAGTTTGGTTATAATTGATAAATTTCACATATATACCTTACCCTACTGTTATAACTCATTAATTTGAGTATGTTTGCTGATTACATCAGACCTGTAACTCAGTTAAACACCTAAACTCTTTTATAACCTTTAAAATGACCAAACTACCCCTACGGGGCATAGTTTGTGATTAAATTCGTTTCGGGCATAATGAAAGACATATTACTGATGTCACAACATATACGAAGCATATTAACTTAGGAAACCTGTAAATAGCTCTCATAAATACCCGTTACGCTTATTACGCGTTCGGTTCGGTTTATGTAACTAGTTTACATAAACTAGCCTAAACGGGTCAAACCTTATCGGTTTTATCTCAAAATCCAGAATGTGTATGAAATTCCCATATTAAACAAGTCTCTGAACTTTTCGGGTCTAAATCACGTTCTATCCGGTCTTCGCTTAATCGTGCGTACGAACCGTATCTTTGAAACTAGCCGGTCTGAGCTTAAGCTTAATTAAAGACCCGTTAGGATTCTAATAGGTTATTATAAACCTTCGTTCCAGATTAGGAGGACCAGTAAAAGCTACTTGCAATTTGCTTATTGTGATATATACTTTGCTCAGGTAAATAATTTTAACTTATTTTCCCTATACGGGCTTGGGTTACGGTATATAGCATACCGCTTGATCGGGCATCAAATTCTCCACCGTTGAGTGGGTAGTTGAATAAATTTGATCGGCTCGTTTAAACAGTCTTGTTACTTAAAGCCTTTGGGGGGTTAATGACCATGTCCCGGATATCCATGGCATCATTTTACGAAATGGCCACGACTTAAGCGCGGGGTGTAGGCGTACACCCGTCAGTGCACAAAAGAACATTGTGGTGTGTCTATTGATCTTTAACCCGGACAAGATCCGGGCTACTGAACGCACAAGGAACATGTAATTCGTTCACAAGATTATAATATTAAATAATTCTCCCAAGTTAAATAAAATGTTTATGCCACGTGCATCCAAACCAATTTTCAATCATTTTCCAAAATGAGTCAGTTGATTGTATTTACCAGTGTAAACTGACGTATTTTCCCAAAAAGATTAAATGCAGGTACTAAGCGTAATTGGCTGGGATTTCTCCTTAGCATCATTAGAAGTCTCGCAAGCTTAAGATGCCGAAGTCTGTTGAACTATTGTTTCATATTTTATTTCCGATCCATCTGTGGATAAACATCCGAATATTGTGACATTAAATATTACAATATTAAATTCGGTTGTATTATATCTTTTAAATTGCTTCCGCTGTGCATATTAATTAATTGTGTTGTTTGACTATTACGTTGCCAACCACGTCACGATACTCCCCCACCGGGCCCACCGGTGACACGTGGAAATCAGGGTGTGACAGGTTTGTATCAGAGCCAACACTGAGTGAATTAAACACTAGCCTTTTGTGTTTAATCTCAGTTACACAATTGCACAATCCTAAACTTTCGAGTCTAGACATATAACATAGGACAAATTCCACTTTGTTGTGCTGTCCTTTAAATTGCATATATTTTTGGTTTTGTTATCTCATGCTTTATTGACAGGATTAACAAAATGCCGCCAAGATTCTTCCGAAGGAGAGGACGAGGAAAGGGGCCAATTACCGCCCCCAATGACAATAAGGCAGGACCTTCGAATGTACGAGCTCCTTCGACCACGGAGAGTGATGATCCCCGACAGAACCGGAGAAACCTCTTCAAGCCGGTAAGACGGTCGGTCTCACATAGCTCAACACCTCCAGTGCATAACTCATATGGGCCATACTCGGATAATGAGCCCGACAACCCTCAACCGTCCTACATACCACTTCAGCGATCTTTATCGCATAATTCGTTTGGTGACCCCACACCCATCTTCCGAGGCCAATTTAACCCGGCCAATTATTTACCAGAACCCATGGGTTTTAACCCACTGGGGCCAGACGATCACTTCTCCGGTGATAATGCGGATGACATGGACGAGGATACGGACCCCGTCGAACCTGCCAGTGGTACTCCAAACCACCCAATAGAGATCTCTGACGGATCTTCGTTCCACGGATCACCCTATGTTGGTCCAGATAGCTTCCAAGCTATGTTCACCTGGCACGAATGGTACTATACACCTCCTCACCATTCGTCGCCTCAGCAGCAGCAGCCGCAGCAACAACAGGATCCCTCTGTGGATTCCAGATTCGTGGTAGTCACGCCACCGCCTCCACCGCCGCCAGTGCAGCCGGCACCTCCGCAACCGCCGAGACGAAGGAGAACCGGTGCGCGCATGTCGTCACGAGCAGGGGATTTCCATTTCAGTTCCCCACGTCAATCCAGTGGCAGCCACTATCCGCCACATCAGGAGGACCCACAAATGGGTGGACCCTCTAACCCAGCTGTACCACAGCCACCGCCGATGGGTTTTGATAACCCAATTCCAGCATACACGGGTTCCATGGCATACAACCCGTTTGAACCACCGACTCACCACAACTATGGTTACGCCGAGGCCGATCCTTACATGGTAGCGGCTAATTATAACGCTCTTCACCCGGAAGGACCATACGGAGCTCCATGGGGAGTAGGTTACCCGACTCAGGGGTACCAGATACCTCCTAGACCTATTATGCGGACGCAATCGCAGCCGCCACGGTTTTCTCCCCCAGAAAGGGAGGAAATCCTACAAAGGTTGGATGAAGTAGAGCGAGGCTTCCACCGTGACCGTAGGGAGAGACAGAGCTTCTTCCAAGGATTGGCAAGTTTGATCAAAGGGAAGAACAAAAAGGATCATTGAATCCTTCCAATTGTTGTTGAGCCCCTGCGTGGGCATATCTTGTTGTATAAACCCCTGCGTGGGTATGTATGTTGTTTATTTTGACCCCTGCGTGGGTCTATCTTTCTGTAAACCCATGCGAGGGTATTTTATTTGTGTAAGTCCCTGCGTGGACTATTATTTTTATTAAGCCCCTGCGTGGGTATGTGTGTTACTAAGCCCCTGCGAGGGTAAGTATTTATTTAAACCCCTGCGTGGGTTAGTTTGTTATTTGAAAAGACCCGTTTAGGGCAGCGTGTAATATTTTAATAAATAAATGGAATGTTATGTTTATAAATTTCATCTTGCTATTATATGCATAAATGTTATATATGAAATAAATAAATTAAAGTCATTCCTTTTGAAATAATCTGCCTATGTAAATGTTTAAATAAGAATCTTAAGAGTGAAACCTAGTCTGAGTGTCATTATAAAGACCCGACCATGATGGTAAGACCTGTTTAAAAGATTCAAATCCCTGTTAACATCTGAAAACATGTTAACACTCCTGGCAGATGTGATTCATTTGAAATCACACACATTATTATTATGTAAGGATCTTTCTAAAGATTCCAAACCCAACTTAATGATCTCTGAATCATGGGTTAAATCATCAATTATGATGATCATATTTTTACCATACGTGGTAATATGATACCTACGGGCCCTGCTCGTTTCCATATGAGCCAAAAGACAGTGGTAGCTATGACTCCCTGTCTGATAAAGGTAATGAACTAGGTTCAAACCTTAAAAGCCTCGATTCTCTGAAATCATAACTTATAATTTAAATTGTCCATGTGACTAAGCCTTATGTGCTAATATATATTGATATTGTTTATAATTAGGATAAAATTTATAATTGAAATCCTAATTTAATACGATTAATAAATTAACCAAATATGGTCTCTGTTTACCATGGTTAATGAGTTACCCTAAGGGGTAATTCCATAATAAACTCCCAAATAAAATATTGTTCTTGTTTTCTGCAACAGTTCAATTAAAATGGCTGACTCAGACGAGATAAATAGCCATCCAGTGGAGAACATTGATAACGCCTGAGTTACTTTAACGGGTGCTGAATTAAGAGCTATAGTAGATGGCGCTGTTACACAAGCCTTGGAGCGACAGTACGAAGAGTATAGTGGGACTCGGAGTAGGACCCTATCTATACCGCGCTCAAAGTCTAAAGCTCAATCAGAAGCTCACAGCAAGCCTCCCTCCAAGAAGGAGGAACACAAGAAAGTGGATGACGATCGTCAGTCCACAAACCACCACAGTGAACCCTCTCTGATAGTCATGCCGAAACAAACCCATAATAAGGGTTGCTCCTATAAGTATTTTGTATCTTGCAAACCCCGGGATTTCAATGGGGAGAAAGGAGCCATTGACTGTATGACGTGGCTGGATGAGATGGATACGGTTGTGGATATCAGCGGATGTGCTGAGAGAGACGTGGTCAAGTTTGTGTCACAGTCTTTCAAGGGTGAAGCTTTAGCATGGTGGAGATCTCTGATTCAAGCCACCGGGAAAATCCCATTGTACAATATGTCGTGGGATCAATTTGTTGCCCTTATCAGGGAAAATTACTGCCCTCAACATGAGGTGGAGAAGATAGAGTCTGATTTTCTATCCTTGGTGATGACAAACCTCGACTGTCAAGCTTACCTAACGAGCTTCAACACGATGTCCCGGTTGGTTCCATACCTGGTAACCCCGGAACCAAAACGAATAGCTCGTTTTATCGGTGGTTTAGCCCCCGAGATCAAGGCAAGCGTAAAAGCTTCTCGGCCAGCTACTTTTAGATCCGTAGCTGACATTTCCTTATCCCTCACTCTAGATGCGGTCAGGCAGAGATCGCTGAGGAATAAAGAGGCTGAGAAGAGAAAGCGTGAAGATGATGGTTCACGAAGGTCGAACAAGAAACACCGTGGGAACGGTGACAACAAGAAAGGATCTGAGTCGAGGAAAGATGGGCATCATTCTGGTGAGAAGACCAAATGTAAAATTTGCAAGAAGCAGCACTTTGGAAAGTGCAGACTTGAGTCGAACTCACAGACTCAGTCAAAAACCTATGCTTGTGGTATTTGCAAGTCCACGGATCACAAAACCTTGGATTGCAAGAAGATAAAAGATGCAACGTGCTACCGTTGTAATGAAAAGGGGCACATTAAGACCAACTGCCCTAAATACAACAAGAAGCCTGAAGAGGCCAAGAAGACTAATGCGAGAGTCTTCAGAATGGATGCGAAAGAGGCTGTGCAAGACGATAATGTCATAGCAGGTACTTTCCTTGTAAATGATGTCTTTGCAAGAGTACTTTTTGATTCAGGCGCAGATAAGTCTTTCGTAGATAACAAGTTTTGTAAATTGTTGAATTTACCTGTCAAAACCTTAAGCGTAAACTATGAGGTAGAGTTAGCAGATGGTACCATAGAAACCGTCTCAACTGTGTCAGATGGATGTGTTATATCCATTAAGAACCATTCTTTTCCTCTGTCTCTACTTCCCTTTAAGTTGGCCGGTTTTGACATAGTTCTGGGTATGGACTGGTTATCTCATAACCAGGCCCAAATTGTCTGTAACATGAAGCAAGTGGTAATAAAGACTCCGTCTGGTGAACCACTTACCATTCGGGGAGATACCCAGTATGGGCTGCCTGAGCAAGTGACTATGCTCAAGGCTTCAAGATGTTTAAAGAGGGGTTATGTCATCTACATGGCACAAGTGATTATTGATGAGCCCAAACCGAAGATAGAAGACATCCCTGTCATCTCTGAATTCCCAGAAGTTTTTCCGGAAGAACTACCTGGTTTGCCACCAGATAGGCAAGTGGAATTCAGGATTGATATCATCCCCGGAGCAGCACCAGTTGCTAGAGCACCTTATAGGTTGGCGCCCACAGAGATGAAAGAATTGAGGACACAACTGGATGAATTGCTAGCTAAAGGTTTCATTAAACCTAGTTCGTCTCCTTGGGGAGCACCAGTCCTGTTTGTCAAGAAGAAGGATGGATCGATGCGTCTGTGCATCGACTATCGTGAGCTTAATAAGGTCACGATCAAGAATAGGTATCCTTTACCCAGGATCGACGATTTGTTCGATCAGTTACAAGGGGCAAGTTATTTCTCGAAGATTGATTTGAGGTCAGGCTACCATCAACTGAAGGTTAGAGATGAAGACGTGCATAAAACTGCATTTAGGACTCGTTATGGTCATTACGAGTTCCTAGTGATGCCTTTTGGGCTCACTAATGCACCGGCTGCGTTCATGGATCTCATGAATCGCGTTTGCAAGCCGCACTTAGATAAATTCGTCATCGTCTTCATTGACGACATTCTCATTTACTCTAAGAGCCAAGCTGATCATGAGAAACATCTTCGATGTATTCTCAAACTTTTACATCAAGAGAAACTCTATGCCAAATTCTCTAAGTGTGAATTTTGGCTACGAGAAGTCCAATTTCTTGGACATATGGTCAGTGAGCGTGATATCCAAGTGGATCCCGCTAAAGTTGAAGATGTTATGAATTGGCAAGAGCCAAAGACGCCTACGGAGATTCGTAGCTTCCTGGGATTGGCAGGATATTACAGGCGTTTCATTGAAAATTTTTCAAGGATTGCTGCACCCCTAACTTCCTTGACTAAGAAGAAAGTAAAGTTCGTTTGGGGCCCTAAGCAGCAAGAGTCCTTTGATATTTTGAAACAGAAGTTGAGCAACGCTCCTGTGCTGACATTACCTGAAGGCACTGAAGAATTCGTAGTTTACTGCGATGCTTCACACACCGACATGGGGTGTGTGCTTATGCAGAAAGGTAAGGTTATTGCCTATGCATCACGACAGTTAAAGGTGCATGAAAAGAATTACACCACTCACGACTTGGAATTGGGTGCCGTTGTATTCGCACTAAAACTGTGGAGGCATTACCTATATGGAATCAAGTGTGTGATCTATTCTGATCACAAGAGCCTCCAGCATCTGTTTAATCAGAAGGAATTAAACATGAGGCAACGCCATTGGATGGAGACCTTGAACGATTATGATTGTGAAATCAAGTATCATCCCGGCAAAGCGAATGTAGTCGCTGACGCCTTGAGCAGAAAGGAAAGGGTGAAACCCATTCGAATCAATGCCAAGCGTATGGAGATAAAGAACAGTTTGATAGAAAGGGTGTTAGCTGCACAGAAGGAAGCTGTGTTGGAAGCTAACTATCCTAATGAAAAGTTAGGAGTAACTGAGGAGCAGTTAACTCTTAGCAAGGACGGAATACTAAGATTGAATGGACGAATATGGGTTCCAATTTATGGAGGACTTCGAGATGTCATCCTCCTGGAAGCCCATAGTTCCAAATACTCCGTTCATCCTGGAGCTGATAAGATGTACCAGGATCTAAGGGCAAATTATTGGTGGATAGGCTTGAAAAAGTCTGTAGCCGCCCATGTAGCAAAATGCTTGACATGTGCGCAAGTCAAAGCCGAGCATCAGAAACCGTCAGGTTTGCTACAACAGCCTGAACTTCCTACGTGGAAGTGGGAAATGGTAACTATGGATTTTATTACCAAGTTACCCAAGACAAGGAAAGGAAATGATACAATATGGGTTATAGTTGATAGACTGACTAAGTCAGCACATTTCTTACCCATCAAGGAGACTTATAGCTCCGACATGTTAGCCCAATTATACGTTGATAAGATTGTAGCCTTGCATGGCATACCTGTGTCTATTATCTCTGACAGAGATACTAGATACACGTCGCATTTTTGGAAGAGTTTCCAGCAATCTTTGGGCACATGTTTGAATTTTAGTACGGCTTACCATCCTCAGACTGACGGTCAGAGTGAGCGTACTATTCAAACGTTGGAAGACATGCTACGTGCATGTGCGATCGATTTGGGTGGTAGTTGGGATAAGAACTTACCATTAATCGAATTCTCATACAACAATAGCTACCACACCAGCATAAAGGCTGCGCCTTTCGAGGCATTATATGGTAGAAAGTGTAGATCGCCCGTGTGTTGGGCGGAAGTTGGAGATGTCCAATTATCAGGACCAGAGATAGTCTTTGAAACGACGGACAAGATTGTCCAGATTCGTGTCCGTCTCAAAGCTGCCCGAGATAGGCAGAAGAGTTACTCAGATCCAAAGCGTAAAGCTTTTCACTTCGAAGTAGGTGATAAAGTGTTGCTTAAAGTATCACCCTGGAAGGGAGTGATGCGGTTTGGTAAGAAAGGCAAGCTAAGCCCGAGATACATAGGACCTTTCGAGGTTATCGAACGTGTCGGGTCAGTTGCCTATAAGTTAAACTTACCGGAAGAGCTCAGTGGAATTCACAATGTGTTCCACATCTGCAATCTGAAGAAGTGCTTCGCTGATGAATCACTGGTAATACCACATACAGATATGCATATAGATGAGAGCTTAAAATTTGTGGAAAAACCTTTGTCGATTGAGGATCGACAGGTAAAGAAGCTTCGAAGGAAGCATGTACCTATTGTAAAGGTCAAATGGGATGCCCGTAGAGGTCCCGAATACACGTGGGAGGTTGAATCCACGATGAAAGAAAAGTACCCTTATTTATTTCAGTAAATCTCGGGTCGAGATTTATTTTAAGGGGGTGAGGATGTAACACCTCGAAAATTCACGTCCTATAATGTGTAGACACGTGTCATATGTTAAAACGTGTGAAAGAATATTATGAAAGGACTAAAGTTGACAAACATGGAAAGTATGTGAATATACGTATTCTAAGTGTCAATAGTGAGTAAATATATTGTATATTAACCCTACAAGATGCTCATACCTTCAAACGAATAAGTTATGGATCATACGAAGCTAAAAGTGAGAGATTACAAACTACAGGGGTTAAATGTGTCAACATGTTTAAGTTATACCTCTGAGTGACCTTTTGACAAACCCGAAGCTTTGTAACTGTTAATTATGATCACTAGAATGCACGATATAAATTTCATAAAGTTTCGTAATCGTATGAGAAAGTTATGATCAAATTCGTGTGCGAGGGGTTAAAGCGTTAAGGTTGAAAGTTATGACTTTTCGGGTTAACCAGAAGTGTCCAGGGACTTGGCAAAGTGGGTACAAGTCCTAAAGCCCTTGTAGGTAAATAAGAAGGGGTCAAAACGCAAGAAAAATACTGAGTTGCCCTTTCGAAAGGCCAAGGGACACTTATGTGGAAAATAGAAAATTTAAAATCTGATAACAGGGTCCAGGCGGGCCGCGTAAAGGTTAAGAGAACCTTACGCGGGCCGCGTTAACCGCCCAGATACAGAAATCGTGGACAGACTCCTGTATTCGCGCGTATTCGACTTTTAACCGATATTTTTGCATTATGGGCGACCCCTAGACACCCCCTAAGCACTAGTAACAAGTGTTGATCAGTTGTGGGCACTACTAGAACCATGTGTCAACAAATTGTGGTGAAAATTTCACTATATAAAGCCCATGATATGCAACATTGGTCTTCACTCCTTCATTCAAGCAATCTGATCATTTCTGGAGCTCAAGTCTGCTCTCAAGTGTTCATAATTCGTGCATAGGACCTTTGTAAGTTGGCTAATCCTTCTTTAGTTGATTTTAGCTTAGTTATTTAGCTAAAAGTCAAACCGTCGTAACTATGGTTTGACTTCGAGATTAATAAATAATGGCTCAGTCAAATCTCAAATTAAAAATACCTTTAAGTAGGTATTTATGTGGGTAATAAAACCTCAAAAGGGTTTCCCCTGATTCCCACTCTAACTAGGTCAAATGTTGGGTCAAACGTGTTAATAAAAAGAAAACAGAAAGTTTAAAATGCAATTTATGCATGATTAGCAATGTAGAACACATACAACCTGTTTGATCATTAATATAACTTGGTAATTAGTGTAAGGACATGTCTAGACATGTTCAACCCGACAATTTCCAGTTTAGACCCGGTCCGGAACCGAAAGTCGCATAGTTTGACTTATGCTTTGACTTTCAGTTCTGACCCGTTATGGTATGTTTTAAAAATACCTTAGAGCTTTATTTGAACCAGGTTACATGCTAGTATAACCCTCTGTGATTATACACTTCGGATCATTAGTTATCCAATTAATACGCATGATTCCGTTAAATGCTCATATGTTGACCATTATGCCCTTATTACCTTAAAACGTGATTTTTAGAAATGTAAAAGAGTAGAAACCTTAATTACTGATACATAAACTTGTATGCAAAGTTTGACATCAGTTTGAGGTATAGATTGAGAGTTATGCTCATTATCGCAAATTGAAAGCTTTATGTTAATAAAATGGCGTAATTAGCGTATAGCCCAGTTAAACATACTTTTTGGTATCAAAATCTTTACCCACTGATGTAATATATTATTTTGGGATTTTTAAAGATTTTTAATAAATTTTAGGCTGAGCATAACTTATAGTCGTAGGCTTAATCCGGTAATTGTCGGTTTTGCCCTTACGGGCTATAAAATGAGTTTTACATATCTAAACGACTCCAAACCTTTTGCTACTGATGACATATGATAAATAAATTATTTTAATCCTTCTAGAAATATAAAAATATCAGATTTATGTATCAAACCCGGAAATGGCCTCTAATCGCCTTTTTAAGCGTTTTTAACGCATAATATGTACTAAGAGTATTTTTAAACATACAAGGGTGATACCTACTGATGTTTTAGTTAAATTATAATATTTTAACAGTAAGCAAAGGTTTTTAAACTCAGACTTCAGTTTTGAGCTTTTCGGCTTATGTGAAATGACCAAAATACCCCTACGGGGCATAGTTTGGTTATAATTGATAAATTTCACATATATACCTTACCCTACTATTATAACTCATTAATTTGAGTATGTTTGCTGATTACATCAGACCTGTAACTCAGTTAAACACCTAAACTCTTTTATAACCTTTAAAATGACCAAACTACCCATACGGGGCATAGTTTGTGATTAAATTCGTTTCGGGCATAATGAAAGACATATTACTGATGTCACAACATATATGAAGCATATTAACTTAGGAAACCTGTAAATAGCTCTCATAAATACCCGTTACGCTTATTACGCGTTCGGTTCGGTTTATGTAACTAGTTTACATAAACTAGCCTAAACGGGTCAAACCTTATCGGTTTTATCTCAAAATCCAGAATGTGTATGAAATTACCATATTAATAAAGTATCTAAACTTGTCGGGTCTAAATCACGTTCTATCCGGTCTTCGCTTAATCGTGCGTACGAATCGTATCTTTGAAACTAGTCGGTCTGAGCTTAAGCTTAATTAAAGACCCGTTAGGATTCTAATAGGTTATTATAAACCTTCATTCCAGATTAGGAGGACCAGTAAAAGCTACTTGCAATTTGCTTATTGTGATATATACTTTGCTCAGGTAAATACTTTTAACTTATTTTCCCTATACGGGCTTGGTTTACGGTATATAGCATACCGCTTGATCGGGCATCAAATTCTCCACCGTTGAGTGGGTAGTTGAATAAATTTGATCGGCTCGTTTAAACAGTCTTGTTACTTAAAGCCTTTGGAGGGTTAATGACCATGTCCCGGATATCCATGGCATCATTTTACGAAATGGCCACGACTTAAGCGCGGGGTGTAGGCGTACACCCATCAGTGCACAAAAGAACATTGTGGTGTGTCTATTGATCTTTAACCCGGACAAGATCCGGGCTACTGAACGCACAAGGAACATGTAATTCGTTCACAAGATTATAATATTAAATAATTCTCCCAAGTTAAATAAAATGTTTATGCCACGTGCATCCAAACCAATTTTCAATCATTTTCCAAAATGAGTCAGTTGATTGTATTTACCAGTGTAAACTGACGTATTTTGCCAAAAAGATTAAATGCAGGTACTAAGCGTAATTGGCTGGGATTTCTCCTTAGCATCATTAGAAGTCTCGCAAGCTTAAGATGCCGAAGTCTGTTGAACTATTGTTTCATATTTTATTTTCGATCCATCTGTGGATAAACATCCGAATATTGTGACATTAAATATTACAATATTAAATTCGGTTGTATTATATCTTTTAAATTGCTTCCGCTGTGCATATTAATTAATTGTGTTGTTTGACTATTACGTTGCCAACCACGTCACGATACTCCCCCACCGGGCCCACCGGTGACACGTGGAAATCGGGGTGTGACAAACATGAACACCCATCAAGAACAATTAACTGATCGGATTAAGGTGATTCCTGTTCAATCGGATGACTTGGGCCTGATGGAGTTCCCGTTGTTTAACATGTAGTCATGACGTCTCGATTAAACCGCAAAACTTTCAAAACTTAACAAATTTTCAAGTTTACAAAATGATCAGATTGTGGGATGGATTGCCGTCAGATCGAGTTGCCATCCGATCGGATTGCATTCCGATCGAACGACAATCCGATCGGATTGTACTTGGTACTCAACACTTCAATTTTCAAAAATCATCAGTTCCTAACGGATTACCATCCGATCGGAAGACCATCCGATCGAATGACAATCCTGCTGTGAACTTGCTCTCTGGGAAATGCCTCGCCTAACGGATCACTATCCGATCGAACTGCCGTTCGATTGAACGACCTGAAAGGTAGAGATACTTCTCTGTTTTCAAATGCTACAACGAAAACTTCAAAGCCATCATGCACAAACACATCCATCCCAAACGAGTGGCTAACCGACCGAATGGCCATCCGTTCGGATTGCCATCCGTTCGGATGACACTTCGACACTCATTCACTGCATCGTTTTACGCGTCACTCATTGCTTATGTACTCGTTCTATAATCAGGCTCACTCTAGCGCTCCCTTCAATCCATTAGCTACCATCTCTGTGAGTATACTCGATCCCTTTTTGCTTAAAGCACTTTTGGGTGTTACATACATTACTTATATCAAATCACATCGAACACACAACGTAAACACTTTTATACGCTAACCTCTATCGCATGTTATATGTGTTACTCGATGAATGCTTGTATGTTATGTTTACATAGTTATTGTTGCCTGACACCTTAGCAACGATAGTACTATAGTTTGGACTTAGCACCTGTCGTGGACGGGGGTTGCTAAGGGTATTTCTTCACGTGTCACAGTGGTGATATGTGTTGCGCACTCTACAACTCGCAGTCACGTCTGTGCATATTTCATTGTCGATAACCTTCTTGCTTCACATTTCACATGTTACATGCTGGTTATGCGTAAACGCTTTCGAACTCTATTATTACTATTAAACTTGTATGCTCACCTTTACAGTATGTGTATTGACCCATATTTTGACGTATGTGACAGGTGTTTGAATGCTTAGGATGTTGTGCTCTTGCTTTTGTGGAATCAAGTAGGAGTGAGAGTCTAGAAACAAACAATTTTAATCTGAGTTGTCGGAACAGTATTTTATTTGTCTTTGAGAACTACTTGTCTGTAATAACTATGCTACTTACTATGTCATGGTATGGGACGTGATGCTTAAATAATTGGTAATCGTAGTTGTTATGGAAACTCTTGGACAATCTGTTTCGCTCAGTGTCGCGCCTCAATGTTTCCGCCAACAGTTGGGGTGTGACAGATTGGTATCAGAGCCATAACTATAGGGAATTAGGCGAGACTCGACCTAGTCCGGGTCGATGTCATAGAATCGACCTAGTCTATAGTCTAGGTACCAACAGACCAATTTGTGCAAACCCGGTAGGGGTTTTGTATAGGCTTACTTGCTATTCTCGATTCGAACTCGCTAAACGCTACACACTTATGCGAACATCGCATACCACCGCTTCGCGCAAGGTCAACTTTTCTTAAGGCTGGCAACTCGCACTATTTTCAATTTTTTCGCACAAGCAGGTGGTTTGGTCGAGACTAGGTATGAAAGCCGCAAACTCTCGATAAGATCACTCGCCGACGCGACCTTTTACTATAAACACAAGAATTTGCGTTGAATCAGGAGTGAAATTCATACTTCGACGCAAATTTTCGCCTCTACTTTAACAAAACAGGAAACGTAGTCGTTAAGTTAGGGGTGAAACCCGAATCTTGATGACTTCTTCCGCTCCCTCTATTATGGTTTTTACAAAACTCTCACCAAAGTCTCGACGGACTCCAACGACTTGAGACACGCTGTAACTGGAAGGATGCATGCCGATCGCCCAAATCGAGGCAAGAGCATAGCCTAGAAGGCATAAGTGTGCACTCAAAGTCCTTGTGAATAGTCGAAACACTTTGGGTAGTCAACGTCTAACAGTCACAGACAATCTATTCTCGATTTTATGTATTCAATTCTGGATTTCACCGCCGCTAACTCTGAAAATTTATCGACTTTATGTGTTTTATGAATTTATTTGTTGGCGTTTTGAGGAAAACGGTACAGTGGTACTGATGGCTTTAATTTCATGCTTTTTGCTTCGCTCAACACACACGACTCACCACACAACGATAACAAGTCATATATTGTGCTACTCGCTATTCGCACTCGCAACCCTCGATCACATTACGTAACTTTGAATGATAAGGAGGATTACGTGTTTCTGTGCTTTACGTGCTTATGTGCTTCTATGCTTACATGATTTATGTGCCCAAGTAATTGATGTGTTCCTGTGCTTTATAAAGTAGCTTTTGGTGAGATCGCTAGACTATACTAGGGTTAATCGAAACTGTGTTTGAGTCCTGTGACGATGTCTGTTTACAGACAATGTCGTCATTTGGATCACACCACTCTCGAGCTGCTAGGCGTAATCACGCTGACAAGCGAATCGCCTCTCTCGTCGCAAAGCAGATGGCGAAAGTCATACCGCAAATTGTTAGCGAGCTGAACGAAAACGCTAGCAAATCCTCTGAAGAATCCAGGACAGATTCTCTCAAAACGGCTTTTAGCTTCAAGCAGTTCAAAGCCTGCGGCCCGAAAGAATTTACCGGAGAAGATGGGCCTACGGCCATGTTTCAATGGTTTGATTCAATCGAAGTCACCCTACGCCAGAGTGGCTGTCCAGAAAACCTTCGCACTGTTAACGCTACCGGTGTCTTCCAATCCCGAGCTTTAAATTGGTGGACCACCGAGAGAAATAAACGAGGGAATGATGCAGCTTACGGGCTGACGTGGGATGAGTTGAAGGACATCATGATACGAGAGTTCTGCCCTCCCCACGAGCTCCAAAAGTTGGAGGACGAGTTCTTGCATATCAAGCAGGATGGTGGAGATAACGCTGGTTTAACTACTCGCTTCAAGCAGCTGAGTCTCATCTGTCCAGGTCAAGTCACTACCCCCGAGATTACAATCAAGGAGTATATCCGCGCTCTGCCGGATTGTGTCACAGATTTTGTGCAAGCCGCCAAAACGACAACTATTGAGGAAACCTATCTGCTCGCCGCTGAGATCAACGATATGCGAGTCAGGGCTGGTTATTTCGTTAAAGCTGCCAAGAGTCTTCATTAAGTCACCGCTGCTCCCACCGCTAAAACTACCGCCGCACCGTAATCTTCAAAGCTCTCACGTCGCAAGAGAAAGAACAGCAACTCCAGCAACAAGAACGGGGCAGGTACAGCTTTCGTATCATTTAATGCCATCTCTGCCCAACCGCAACCTCAACACCGCCAAGTAGCGGCTCCTGTGGCCAATGCACCACCAATAAAGTGTGCATATACTGGCCCACACCCGCTTTGCCCTACTTGTACTTATCATCACCCGGTTGGTATTGCATGCCGGTTCTGTGTTCATTGCAACCTGTACGGCCACTTCACCGCTAACTGCCGTACCGGTCCTCGCCAAGCTCCAGATCCAGCGCCAGCTCAAGCTCCTGCTCTACCAGCTCCGCAAGGACAGCAAGCAGCTCCTGCTCCCGCTGCTCACGCAAGAGCCTGCTTTGCGTGTGGTGATCCCAACCATTTCGCAAACGTCTACCCAAACAGAGTGGTGAAGCAAGAGCCACAACAGCAGCAGCAGCCAGCACCGCAAGCAGCCCACGGGCGAGTCTTCAACATCAACGTCCGCCAGGCTCAGGCAGACAACAACGTGGTTAATGGTACGTTTCTTGTAAATGGTAGATATGCTTCGTGTTTATTTGATACTGGAGCCGATAACTGTTTTGTATCGTTCGAATTCGAAAGGCTCCTAAATCGTAAGCGCGTTAACCTCCCATCAACCTTCAACATGGAAGTTGCCATTGAAAGAACCGTCACCGTTGGTTCCGTCCTACGTGACTGTACTCTCGATCTCAACGGTCACGTTTTCCCGATTAATCTCATCCCGATGCAACTCGGTAGCTTTGACGTCATAGTAGGTATAGATTTCCTTCGGGAAAATCATGCTGAAATTGTTTGCTTCGATAGGATGATTCGTTTCTCTCTCGCGAATGGTGATCAATTGTGTGTTTATGGCGAAGTCGCTTCAAAGAGATTACAACCCATGTCGTGTGTCCAAGCAAGCAAGTATCTCCGCAATGAGTATCAAGCTTTCTTGGCACACATCGTGGTAGCGGAGAAGGAAAAGAAAGGAATGACAATGGAAGAGGTACCTGTTGTTCGTGATTTTCCTACTGTATTTCCTGAAGATTTACCTGGTTTACCTCCCACTCGTGATATCGATTTCAGAATCGACCTCATTCCTGGAGCAAATCCTGTTGCTAGAGCGTCTTATCACCTCGCTCCTTCGGAAATGCGCGAACTCTCGAGTCAGCTCCAGGAATTGCTCGATAAAGGCTTTATTCGCCCTAGCACCTCTCCTTGGGCGCGCCTGTCCTTTTCATCCAAAAGAAGGACGGATCGTTATGGATGTGCATCAACTACAGGGAATTGAATAAGCTTACCAGCAAGAATCGCTATCCCTTGCCTCGAATCGATGATTTGTTTGATCAACTACAAGGTGCTACGTGTTTCTCGAAAATTTATTTACGCTCAGGCTATCTACAGCTACGAATCCAGGAAGAAGATATACCTAAAACCACTTTTCGAACCCGCTATGGTCATTACAAATTTGTTGTTATGCCTTTTGGTTTGACTAACGCTCCCGCAGTTTTTATGGACCTAATGAATCGCGTGTGCAAACCCTATCTTGACCACTTCGTCATCATGTTCATCGATGATATCCTGATCTATTCCAAGTCAAAGGCCGAACACACGCAACATCTCCGTTTGGTTCTTGAGTTACTCTAGGGAAACTGTCTCTATGTCAAATTCTTCAAGTGCGAATTTTGGCTTGAGGAGGTCCAATTCTTGGGTCACATTGTCAATAGTCAAGGTATTTATGTCGATCCTGCGAAGATTGAAGCAGTTAAGAGCTGGGTTACACCCAAGAACCCGTTCGAAGTCCGTTCTTTCCTTGGACTAGCGGGCTATTATCGTCGATTTATCGAAGGATTCTCTAAAATCACTGTATCGCTTACTTCCCTCACGCACAAGGACAAACCTTTTGTTTGGGGAACCAAGCAAGAGGAGGCCTTTCAAACGCTTAAAGCTATGCTTTGTAATGCTCCTGTGCTCTCGCTACCTGACGGAAATGACGACTTCGTAGTCTACTGCGATGCCTCTAACCTTGGTCTAGGTTGTGTACTCATGCAACGAGACAAGGTTGTCGCTTACGCATCTCGTCAGCTCAAGATCCACGAGAAGAACTATACCACACACGACCTCGAGCTTGGTGCAGTTGTTTTTGCACTAATGATTTGGCGACACTACCTATACGGTACAAAGTGTATGGTCTTCACCAACCATAAGAGCCTACAACACATCTTTAGCCAGAAGGAGCTGAATATGCGCCGACGCCGGTGGGTAGAACTTCTCAACGATTACAACTGTGAGATTCGTTACCATCCTGGCAAAGCAAACATCGTCACCGATACTCGTAGCCGATGAATCTATTTGCACAGCGTTCGTAATAACCAAGCCCAGCACAATCTCGAAGCTCTTATACGTGACGCTCAACATGCTTGTTTTACCGAACGCACTTTGAAGAAGGAAAGGATTACCAATAATGGCGAACATCTGGTGAATAAATTGAATGGTATATTCCATTATCTCGATCGAATTTGGATTCTCAAATGCACCAACTTACGACAAATTCTGCTAGACGAAGCTCACAAGTCACGATATTCCATTCATCCCGGAGCCGATAAGATGTACCAGGACATGCGCTACAAGCACTGGTGGTCGGGTACGAAGAAGGATATTGCTATCTATGTTTCAAAGTGCCTAACTTGTTCGAAAGTCAAGGCCGGGCATCAACGCCCCTCTGGCTTACTCGAACAACCCGAGATCTCTATGTGGAAATGGGAGAGTATAGCTATGGATTTCATAACGAAACTCCCGCGCACGCCATCAGGTCACGACAACATCTGGGTTATCGTTGACCGTCACTTCCTACCAATAAGGGAAGACTATAAGGTAGAACGATTAGCACGAATCTACACCGACGAGGTTATTTGTCGACACGAGACACCTCGTAATATCATCTCTGATCGTGATGGTCGATTCACTTCGTGTCTTTGGGAAACGTTTCAATCTGCTCTCGGTACTACTCTCAATCTTAGTACTGCTTTCCATCCCCAGACCGACGGTCAGACGGAACGCACGATTCGTACCCTCGAAGATATGCTTCGCTCGTGTGTTATAGATTTCGGTGGTAACTGGGACACACACTTACCTTTAGTCGAATTCTCGTATAATAATAGTTATCACTCTAGCATCCAAATGGCACCATTTGAGGCATTATACGGAAGAAAATGTCGACCGCCTATTGTATGGCACGAGATCGGAGACGCGCAAATTACCGGTCCTGAGCTATTGCAAGAAACAACTGACAAAATCCTCCAAATACGAGACAATATGTTGAAAGCTCAGAGTCGTCAGAAAAGTTACGCCGATAGACGCCGCAAGCCCCTTGAATTTGACGTTGGTGATCACGTACTCCTCAAGGTTGCACCTTGGAAGGGGGAGATCAGATTCGGCAAGAAAGGAAAGCTAGCACCTTGATATGTTGGACCCTTTAAAATTCTGGAAAGAATTGGCAAAGTGGCCTGCAGACTCGAACTACCGGAGGAACTGAGTAACGTCCACCCGACTTTCCACGTTTCCAACCTCAAAAAGTGTCTAGCCGACCAGGAATTACATGTCCCTCTCAAGGATTTACAAGTGGACGAAACATTACACTTCGTGGAGAAGCCTGTCGAGATCATGGGCCGAGAAACCAAGGTACTCAGGTGCTCACGCATTCCCATTGTGAAGGTTCGCTGGGAAGGCAAACGCGGTGCCGAGTTCACCTGGGAACTTGAAAGTGACATGAAGGCGAAGTATCCGCAACTGTTTGTTACGCCTGCTTCTTAAATTTCGGGACAAGATTTTCTAAATGTAACACCTCATAAAATCACGTCCAATGATGTATTGACACGTGTAATAAACCCTAATAAAGTCAAACGTTGAATTTGAGGGACTAATTTTGTGAAAAATCAAAAACTTTGATTATAGGACTGGAAATGTTAACATGCTTATTATAAGCCTCTGAATAACATTACATGGTAATCATATTCACAAATGGGCCACTTGTTGATCGAGAATAGCCGTTTGCATAATTAATTGAAAGTTTGCGCGTCGAAGGGTTAAAAGCGTCAACATGTTAATTCTTACCTCTGAGTGACCTTTTAAGAAACCGAGAGCTTCATGATAAATGATTATACTCTCAGGAATGCCAATTATTGGTCGTTTAAGGCTTTTATGCCTTTAAGTGACGTTACGCGCAACTTCGCAAGTTTAAGGGGTTAAAAGCGTCAATATGTTTAATTATACCTCTGAATGACCTTTTTACAAGCCTGAAGCATCTTGATGTTTAATAATACTCTCAAGAATGCCTAACATGGATTAGATATGGCTTGATGCTATTAAACGATGATATGCGCAAGTTTGCACATTAGAGGGACCAAAAGCGTCAACTTTTGAATCTACGCCTTTTGGTGACCATTTAAGCGAACAAGAGCGTAGTAATATTTATAAACATGCTTGAAAATACCCATTATGGTCCATGGAAGGCTTGGATATCATTAAACGACATTTCGCGCTACTTTGTGCGATTAAAGGACTATTTGCGTCAAACTGCAAAAGTATATCAAATCGAATGGTAGCGAACATTCCAGAACTTGACTATAAGTTAAAATACTATAAATATCCTTTACATAGCTTAGAAATAGGCTTTGAGGGATCCGACGTGCAAAAATAAACTTTTAAGTCAAACAGGGACTAAAAGCGTCAAAAAGTGCATAAGTTTGCATTTTCGCGCATATCTTACGTTCTGAATATATCCGGACATCCAAAAGTTTATGTAATCATTAAAATATTTTATTTTAGTGATTGGCATGATAAAATTCCATTCATCGCGTAATTTGGATCGTTTTTAGCGTCCATTCGTGTTTCGTCGTAATTAGCCGAACAACGTGACCGCACGACCAAACGAACCGACATCCGAGATATTTTTGAGCATGTTTTATGTTCCCTATGTTTAGGCATCATTGTAAAGCCTTAAACATGGCTTAACGTGTCACACCCTGACTTTTGCGGAAGCGTGATTATGGTGTGACTTTCTTAATATCATTGCATTCAATCATAACAACAGCTACATGATAAAATCATAGGTTTGTCATCCATCGAATAAGTTTAAAACATAACAACATTGTTTAAAAATGTAGACTTCAAATTCAAGTTTTAAAATCATACCAAAATGTTTATGAGTTCACTAAGGACTCATCGAAAGATATTAAATAGCACCAAGGGTTGGGAGACATGTCTCGTCCAAGAATAAGACACACCGACCAAACCCAAAGACCATGGATGACATCTTTATTTCAAACACAACATAAAAACTTCCAACGCCCGCCAGACCCACTTACTAGTTCCCTGAAATACATGTAGTTTGAAAACATTAACAAAAGTTGAGCGAGTTCATGTGTTTAGTATGTGTGCACGAATCATCCTTGAAAACCTTTGTATATATGTATGTATGTGTGTACTTGTAAACAGGTATGTAGCAACAAGGAAAAATAGATCAATTAATGTGTAGCTAATACATTAATATATGTGACATGGCATAGGAATCACTCAATCCTGTATGCGTATTTCGTACCGGCCCCTCCGGCGGAACGACATAGTCACTACATGTGTCCAACTCACAGGCCCATGGGTGGGGCTCGCAACACCCAATAGATCTATCACTCATGCCCCTCGGTCCTTATACAAGGATTAATGGTCTTAAGTCAATCGCCTACCCATTCACGTGATCTAGCAGTACATTCCTTAGCTAATCATACCATTTGTAATTGTTTGTAATCAGTATGTAACATGTATTTCACCCCCGAGAGTTATAAAACCGAAAACAGTTAAAAGAAAAGGGGGACATGAACTCACAGTTTTGCGTTCCTTGTCTCCGATGTAACTCAAAGCTTCCTCTAGAAAGCACGACTACCTACATGCGTACTACGGTCCGTTAGACGTGAGGGTTGTGCCTTGTCTTAGTATTGATTAGTGCCCTTGAGTTAATTTTAAAGTGCCTTCGGTAGTATTCCAAGTATATAATTATTTGTTAAAATAATAAATATCTTAACTTTAAATTATATTTAATTTTTGGAATAATCGCTAAACAATATTTTTGTAACAATACTTCTCAAGTATTTATATTCGTATTTCCTTCCCAAGGATGGGGTATCTCATACATGTATTTTCGTATTCTTGTATTTGTATATCTCGCCATGTATTGGCGTCGTATTCAGGTGTGTACGTATTTCCTTAATAAACATCCAATATATATTTCCAAAACAATATATTTTCAAGTCTCACTTTAGAAAATATATAATTCATTTTGTCCAAAAATAATGTATTTCAAGAAAATATATATTTTTCTCAAAAATCATATATCTTCCAAATATTCTAAGAAGATATATTTTTACTTCCAAAAAATAATATATTTTCTCCTTGTCGAAAATATGATATAACTTGGTAATATTTACAAGAATCATATTTTCATTTCTTGTATCCAAAATATTATTTACCAAAAATGTATTTATAACGGTATTTTCTGGAATATTTTGTAAGTTACGTTCTTGCGTTCGATTTCACAATATTAAGTGTGTAACTTATATATTTATTCCTTGTGGTTTTTGGTATTATTTTGGATTGTAATTTCTTGGTATTTGTTAAGTTATATTACTTTAAATCCTAAATTAATAATACTAATACACAAGGTATACAAATAATCACACACAATGTGTCTTTAATGTAAATATATATTCTAAATACGTATTTATCCATTTTTATTTATAAAAACCAACCTCCAATGCTTGTATTTTTGTAACAAAATCTATGGCAAAGTTTATATTAAAAACCATAGTTAAAACACACTTGTAAATATTTGTTAGAAAATATTTTTCTAAGTGTTTATATTTTTAGAAAATTTTGCCATAGTTTCCCCTAAAAATGGAGGTGTCCATGCTATCAAAGCATATCATTTTCTTTTTAAAATCATCACAAACAATCAACAACTCAACCAACACTTACCAAGTGCCAAAACAATGCTATTTTCATAACAACATGAACTTGAACTTTCATAAAGATTTGTAGTAACTTGGTAGTGTGCTTAGTAGGTTTAGTTACCCCTTGAAATGTATTTACTTCTTTAAAAACTTCATCTTTAAAGAAGTTGGGTGTTTACAACTTCCAAACACATTTTCTAAAATGCTTCTTTATGTAATCTTTTTGTTACACAA
>JARYGA010010756.1:0-48304 GCA_030545235.1 Helianthus tuberosus
AATACCCCAGCCAAGGGCTCTGCCCCTTGGACCCCGCCAGGGGCTGCCGCCCCTTGGACCCTGCTCCCAGGGACGCTGCCCCCTTGGAACCCCCGTAGAGTACGGGCTCCGCCCGTACACTTCGAATTATAATAACTCAAACAAGCGTGCACTCTCGCACCTCCTAACTTGCTTGGTGTATATTATTATTCTGTTTGATCACCAAGTCAATCCCGATTACACTAAAATATCTAACACTGATGATGTTGAGATGGTTCAAGAAAACGATGGGTTTCTTACTAGATGTTTGGATGGAAAGAAAGCAACGGATTGCAGACTTCAATCCGTTGCTGTTCATACATTTGCCCGTGGTGGTTTGGGCAAGCTTTCGGTAATAAAGTTACTAAATTAGGGTTCACATCGATTGCCCGTGGCTGCCCGTCGTTGAAGGTTATATCGTTATGGAATGTTCCGTCTATCGGGGATGAATCGCTAATTGAGATTTCAAAAGAGTGTCATTCGTTGGAAAAAGTTGATATTTCGCATTGTCATTCGATTTCGAACAAGGGTATTTCAGCGATCGCCGAAAAGTCCCCGAATTTGACCTCGTTAACGATCGAATCGTGTAAAAACATTGGAAACGAGATTCTTCAAGCTGTTGCCCGACACTGCCCGAATCTCCAATCGATCACGATCAAAGACTGCCCGAATGTCGTTGATCAAGGCGTTGCAACACTCTTGACGTCGCTTTCTTCGGCTTTGAAGAAAGTGAAGCTCCAATCGTTAAATATAACTGACTTTTCGCTTGCGGTGATCGGACATTACGGGAAGTCGATTACCAATCTTGTCCTTACGGGTCTTCAAATCGCTAGTCAAAAGGGGTTTTGGGCGATGGGTAATGCTAAAGGTCTTCAATCGTTGACATCTTTAACCATCGTCTCGTGTTACGGGATCACGGATCTGAGCCTTGAAGCGATTGGCAACGGTTGCGGATTCTTGAAACAAATGTTGATTAAAGAATGTTGTTTTGTGTCTGATAAAGGATTGGTTTCGTTCACCGAAGTTGCGAAATCGTTAGAATGTTTGCAATTGGAAGAATGCAATAGAATCAGTCAACACGGGATCTTGGGACGTTAAAGTCGAATTTGAAGTCGTTAACGATCGTCAAATGTATGGGAATCAAAGGTTTAGCCCACGAAACACCCGAGTTGACCCAATGTGCTTCTCTTCGATCTTTGACTGTCAAAGACTGTATCGGGTTCGGAAACACAAATTTGGCAATTTTCGGGACACTATGCCCGCAGCTACAAAACGTCGAATTAAGCGGGCTATGCGGGATAACCGATTCTAGTTTCTTTCCTCTTCTTGAAAACTGCCAGGCTGGACCTGTGAAAGTCAACATAAACAATTGCTTGAACTTGACCGACAAAGTCGTGGTGGATCTCGCTAAGATACACGGCGAAACCCTAAAGGTTTTGAATCTCGAAGGCGGCAGAAGGATCACTGACGAAAGTTTGGTGGCAATTGTGGACAACTGCGTGTTGCTCAACGATCTTGATGTTTCAAAGTGTTGCATAACGGATAACGGATTGTCTTGTTTGTCCGAAGGTGTTCAGATCGACTTACAAATCCTCTCGGTTTCGGGTTGCTCCAAGGTATCAAACAAGAGTGTGCCATTCTTAAAGAAACTCGGGCAAACGTTTGTCGGGTTAAACATCCAACAATGCAATCTCATCAGCAGCAGTTCCGTCGATTCGCTTGTCGAGAGTCTTTGGAGGTGTGATATCCTATATTAAACCACCTCCCCCCCACCCCCAATCAAGAATACATATGGAAGTATCAGTTTCGTGCGTCAGGGTTGTTTGTGGCGAATTATTCGCCAGTCAGTCAGTCAGTTTTCCAGCCAGAAACGGGCTCAGCCCGTTTGTGACTGTTGTGGTCTTGTTTTCCCCTAAACGAGCTTGTTTCAACTGAGGCAATGATGAGTCACACCCTGTCAAGTTGTCGTGTCTTTTATGTTTTAGGTCTAGTTTAGTTTAGTGGTTCGAGCCACGGGTTGGGTTGGGTGGGGTCTTTATCGTTCAAGTTAGTTGTATGTGGTTCGTAGCGGTTTGAGGGTGAAGGAGGGTGCACTTGGTTTTTGGGCTATGGTAAGTGGCAACATATTTGTTGGTCTGGTGCCATTTAACAACACTTTGTGGTGGTTTTTTTATATGAACCATGGTCCATGTTTTTATGGGACTTTAGGGTCCTGTTTTCTCAGGTTGATCTTCTTGCTACCTCAAAGGTTTTGTAAAACAGTTTGCAAAAAGGAGATTACTCACTTTGCTGTCTTATGGTTTCCTTTAAGGATTTCCTGGTGATTATCTATAAATTACACAAATGCACACGCGTTAGTATAATAACCCAACATTTATATTAATGATACCCTCCCCGAGACGGCATTCCAACGACTACGTCGCGCAGAACCACGACAGCCGTTACGGAACCCTGGATCAATCGGGCAGCGTATCTAATATGTAACCGGGGTTATGATACTTACAATGGGGCAGAACTTCGTTATTTAGGGGGGTATTATGCCCGGGTGTAGTGCCTACTACGTAGAAATTGAGAGAGAAAGAAATGTGTGAGCGTTGGAAAGTGAAAGCTGATCGATCTCATTTATAGGGCCAGATTTCGTCTTCGTCGCGCCCCGCGTAGAACTCGGCCAGGGCCTTCGTGGCCCGCGAGGCTCCCTAGGGTTGCTGAGTCGACCACTAGGCACGACACGATTGGGACACGTGGCGGCCTTGGGGCTTGCCTGGTGTCTAGGCACGGCCCTTTAAATTTTGTTTTTATTTTAATTTTTAAATATATAGGGTATTTAGGGCTCGAGTTTCATATACGGGGTATGTTTTAAGACATATAAGGGTAATTTAAATATATTAGGGTGTCGGAAAATATTTTGGAGGGTTGTTATATCCTCCCCACTTTGTTTTAGAACTCGTCCTCGAGGTCTACTGGAATAGGTGTGGATATTTCCTTTGTATCTCCGATTCAAGCTCCCATGTGTATTCTGGTCCTCTTTTGGAGTCCCATTTCACCTTGACTAGAACTAATCTCTTATGTTTGAGGTTCTTGACTTTCCTGTCTTCAATCTGTAGAGGCTTTTCTACAAACTTAAGTTTTTCATTTACCTCTATATCCTTAAGAGGTACTACTAGTGATTCATCAGCTAAGCATTTCTTGAGTTTAGATACATGAAATACATCATGTATTCCTGCTATTTCCTCTGACAGTTGTAGCTGATAGGCTACAGGTCCTATTCTTCTAATGATCTCAAAAGGTCCAACATACATGGGGCTTAGCTTTCCCCTTTTGAAGAATCTGACTACTCCTTTCCAAGGAGAGACCTTTAATAACACTTTGTCTCCTACCTGAAATTCCAATGGCTTCCGTCTGTTATCAGCATAACTCTTTTGTCGATCACGTGCTGCTTTCAGTTGTTCATTGACTTGAATGATCTTGTCGGTTGTTTCTTGCACTATTTCTGGTATTCCGTTCATAAAGTTTTATTAATTATTATGATATACATTCGAGTTCAAATAACAGTATGTTTACAAATCCCAATTGTGTTTCTTTTTAAGATAAGAGAATTGGCGATGATGGAAAAGCAATTCAGTTTGATCCAATAAAGCAGCATAAATAAATAATATTGTCCTTGATTTCAGAAAACGGGAAGAACATACTCAGATGGAAAAGCAATTCAGTTTGATCCAATAAACCCAGTGTTCGAAGCCATGCGGCAACTTCGTCGCCACCCCTTAGGGTTGCACGGGTAGTTTGCCGGAACGGGTTTGAGGTTTGGAGAGATTAAGGTGGGTGGAGTACAAGTGTAGGGTCCATGGTTCTATGGTAGTTGTGTGTAGGCGCTGCCAATGTTTTAGTGGTTCTAGGGTACTTGGGTGTAGATTTGACATGGTAGCGTAGGATTGGATGGGGCTAGGGTAGTACTCTTGGGTGCCCCTTACTCCCTTCATTGATTAGAGTGTAGATTGAATGATTTTTTATATAAATCTACAATGTGTGATGGTTGAGACAGAATGCTCATACATACTTAACAAAGTTGATCCCTAAGTGTTTTCCTTTGCGAATAGATTGAATGATTTTTTTATATCTCATAGATATGCATTTGGGTCGAATTGAGGATTTTGACTAGACAACATTATTGTTTGAAAATCATAGATCACAAAATTAATACGTGTTTGACTGCGATAGTTGTAATCTGTATAATAATATGATAAACTCATGACTATTGTAGGATAGATATGTATTTAATGAAAGATGGGAAGGTCACTAGATATAACTGTTTGATGATCATCAAATATATGCTATATATTTTATTGATATCACTCATTGCTGATGGACAACCAAGAACACTTAAACCATGTAAGAACTTAAGAAGATAACTGTGGTTGTTGAGGGGATTTACAATATACCTGGCATTCTTGACTTGAAGCTTTAAACTGGGTGCAAATATGGGTAGCTTTTTTAATGTTTATGGGTTGATATGGGTGGTTGATTTTTGTGTCACGGATCAGGCTAGGCTGATATGGTATCATCTTAACGGGTCAGACTGAGTTGTTATTATTTTTTGAATGTATCAGACTGGGCTTTTGTTATGTTCGTATTTTTTTTAAGATTTGAGATACACCTTGATCAGCTGTACACAAAACCTAATTCTAATTTTTTTTATTATAACTATACCTAGGTAATGAAAATTCAAACCAGTTTCCAAATTGCATAAGATCAGATGTTTGAATTCAAATTAGTTTCCAAATTGCATAAGATCAGATGTATGAGTTTGTTTCCAAATCAGTTTCATAATTCATTGTTCTGCATATTTTTATTTCTTTCGTTAACTCATATATTGGGGTATTTGAAAAACTTTTTATCTGCAAGTTATAGTGAGGTGAAATTGGTGACATTGAAGCTGATATACAATTTGTGAGGTGTGTGTAACCAATTAAATTATTCAATATTTTAAGACATTTTTATACCAGTTTAAGAAAAAAAAGTGAAGGTGTTTATAAATTGTTGGTAATCATACATAATCGAATGAACAAACCAAAAGATTTGTTTATACTTGCGTGAATTGAAAGAACAATATAGAGAATTGAATAAGAAATTTGCTATAATTCTGAATATGTTCGATACATACATACATACATACATATGAAGGGATTTTATAACCTAATTTCTGACCAGACACGCCCCTTCACGAATAGACACAACGTTTGACTTTTAACAATATCCATACTAACCCCTATACTTTCTAAGGGTGGAAGGTATAGTCAATCACCCTAGGGTGTTTGAGTGAAATCCTACCCAATAATATTATGCCATGTCAACTCCCCATTCTACTCCCCATTTTACACTCAATCACTAGGTATGTTCAAACACCCCACAATTAAAAAAAAAAAAAACTTGATTGGTTAGTGATCCTCTCTCTTCTCTCTCTCCTCACTCCTCTCCTCTCACATCAATCCCCCCCTTTTCGGTAAACATTCACCGAAATACCCACCCTCTCTCCTCCTCACCGAATACCCACAAACACATGGTATAGTCACCGATCGGTGACTTATACTCACCGCACAAGTCCCCGAGGATTACCCTAATATTTACAAACTAGACTTAAAACATATATATTTAGTTTATACTTTCAATATAAATTAAATGTATATGCAATTCCATTCATAATCTCAATTTTAAAAAGAGCCACTGAGACGCGCTCAAGCGCGAGGGGTTCTTAGGCGAGTGGGTCATCGCTTCTGACTAGGGATTGCATTAGGCATTGCTCAAAATGGCATGAGACGCGCAGATCGGCAGTGCCTCTTGCATATAGTTTTTAGGTTGTATATAGAGGTTATTATATTTAATCGTATATAAAGGTTTTAGTATCTAAATTATGTGCATGTGATGATAGTACCGACAAGAAATAATTTTTTTTATATAAATACCTTGCGCCTCGCATATGTGATGTGTGCGTGTTCACATCTGGTCTCGCGCCACGGCTCTGGAGACTCTGTTTGGTGTGCTTTGCGCTTTTAATAACCAAGTTCTTATTATAGTGCATGCGCATAAACCTAGCCCCACATCATGGTTAACTAAAAGAAAATACATTTTCAGGTTGAAAATAAAGGTTTAGCGTTGCTAACAACAAGTTTGTCAAGAGAAGTTGTTCCCATGTTTGCTAGAATACATTTATCAGTTGACATTAAAATTTTAGTTAAATGTCTATTACATAGGTCATCTGTCATTTGTCTATTAAAAAGTTAAAATATTTGTCTATTAAAAAGTTAAAATGTAATTTGTATATTAAAAATTTAATAATGTCATCTCAGGAACCATGGGCGTTTAATCGTAAAGTTTCTTTTTTCTCCAATAGTGGTTGGAGTGATGCTTCATTTGGCTACCCTGGATGCCTATCACTATTCAGGACTTTGAACATTGGGATATATTTGGACAACCATGTAGCAAGTAAGAACAATGCTTTAAAGTTTCTTTTTTTCATATCATGTCTGCTTAACGGGTCGGGTTGACGGGTTTAACCCGGCCCAAAAAGTTCAGACGAACGTGAACTTGAAAATCTTGTCATACGCATGAACCTGAAAACGACCCGAATATTAGCGGGTTGACCCGAACATGACCCATGAAACCCGAATTTTCAAATTTTAAACTACTTTTTTCCGCAAATTAATATATTAAAATTAAAATTTTACAATTACATTTTAACCATAAAACTTTATATCAATCTCTCTTTTTAAGTTATAATTGTGCATAAATTACATACCCAAATTAATTTATGACATTAAACATATTGTAAAAAATGAAATATAATATAAATGGGTTAAATGGGTCAACCCGTCAACTTGATCGGGTTAACCCGAACCTGAGCCGTTTAGCTAAACGGGTTCGCGGGTTCAACCTGAAACTAACCCGAACCTGTTTAGACTAAACCTAAACCCGCGAATTTTGTGTTAAGTTCGTGTCGTGTTTTCAGGCCGTGTCAGAAATTCACACCCCTACTATTTAGTTATATTAACCTTCTGGGGTAGCCCAGTTGGCCAGCCTCACCCAGGCCTCTACTTGAGGTCACCGGTTCGATTCCCGGCAATGCCCTTATGGGGTGTTGGGGCTCTTCACCGTGGGTAATCACCGCCAGGCAGCTATGGGGCTAAGCTAGCTTGCGGAGTTGCAATACTCCGGCGGATGGGAGGTCCGTGCAACTACCCCCCTACTATTTAGTTATATTTTTACTTCATGTACATTATTATTATTATTATTATTATTATTATTATTATTATTATTATTATTATTAATAAATGAGATGATTTGGGTTATTTGTCTTTGAATGATGGAGCTATTTTGCTTATGTGGCATAATATGGATGAATAGATGGTGATTTTGGGAGGGAAGACACAATATTAGATGTTTTGAGAATTGGACACGGGATCCAGAAACAACTGGGTCGGACTTTGGGTCACCTAATGATCCAAACGGATCCTTTATATCCTTTTTACTCATTCTTCTTTCTCACGCTCTTTGACATTCTCCACAAACCCTAAAAACCAAAGCTGTTCATGTGCCATCTTCTTCTTCCCCTGAATCGATCCCTCAACACCTCTTACCTTAATCTTTTCGTTGTCATCTGTTACATCCAATCTATTACAATATCAAACCCTAATCTCAGTCGCTTTTGACATTGGCGATTTCAAGTTGGGCGATTTATTATCTTGATTTCATCCGCATCAGTTTCATATGGATCGTGGTATTTTTTTTAATCCACAATTTGTAAACAATTTTACTTGAATTTCATAGGATTTCATATGTTCATCCGCTTCTCTCTTCTTTGCAGACCATTTCTTTCGCTCTGGAAACCTCTCACATTATTTTATTTCGTGCGTGTTATACAGACGGTGACGACAAGTCAAGGACAAATTCGCCGGTGAATGGTGGCGTCGTGTGTTTCCTACCACAAATTTTAAAATATTATTATCATCATTCAAAAATTTCAAATCGACTATTAGATCTGTAAATCTGTTCATCTGGTTCAATTTTATCTCTACTGTTCGCATCACAGATCGATTGAGGTAAATTGTGT
This sequence comes from Helianthus tuberosus, assembly GCA_030545235.1. NCBI lineage: Eukaryota > Viridiplantae > Streptophyta > Magnoliopsida > Asterales > Asteraceae > Helianthus > Helianthus tuberosus. Next base: position 8,123 of record JARYGA010010756.1, read on the forward strand.
TCGTATTTGTTCAATTTATACGTTATTTTAATTTACTAGTTATGTATTGATATTCTATATGAAATTCAGATAAACAGATGTATGTACGATTGTGAATTCGTGATTGTTCGTCAACGACGTTATCCGTGCCCTAATTTCTCTAATTTGAACATATATAGCATTTATTTGTAGAATAATTATAGGATTTATTAGTAGATTGTGAAATTCGCAACATTCGTTTTGGTTGAATGATATGGAACTAATTTTCGTATTAATTGATTTGTTTAGAGATTTTAAAGTACTGATTATATACACACACATATATGTAATGTGTGTATGTATATATTACATGTTCAGATATATTCACACATGTATCAGAGCATGTAGTCGGTAGGAATAATTTAATGTACTTTATACACACATATGAATATATATTTGTGTGTGTTTATGTATATATTTCCTGTTCATATACACACATGGATCAGAGCGAGATTGTAGCCTGTAGCAATTACGTGATGTATTTTATGTGTCACAATGTTTTGCAGATCAATAATGGCTTCATCTGCGGATGCTTGGGTGAGGGAATATAACGAAGCTTCTAAACTATCTGATGACATCAGCAACATGATATTGGCAATGAGTTCGTACGGCTCAGGGCCTAAAGCACAGTGCCATTCGTCTGCTTTCAGTCTTGATAGCTTACAGTCTCTGACAGGTGGCGGTACATGTCTGTTTTCAATGAGATTACTATAGATAAATGGGGAGTCTGAGATATCTGTGGATACTTTCGTTTCCTGTGGAATTTAAACATCTTTTGTTGGATAGGAACTATTTCAAGGAGCAAAGATGCTCTTTCCGAAAAGGTATCACTTAAATCTTTTGTTGGAATTTAAACATCTTTTGTTGGATAGGAACTATTTAAACACTATCAGAGATCAACGCTATTAGGTTATCTAAACGATGAGGGAGAAAGTTGTTTAAGGGGTTTTACTTTTCAGTAGTCAAACGTATCACTTAAATCTGAATTACTAAAGCTTTTAACTTTTCATTTCACATAAATAGATTTTTTTTTTATTTCAAAAGCATCAAATCTGAGGTCTAAAGTTTTTAAATTTTCACCGGCCTATGAATATTGTGTTATATGAAAGGGTAAATTTGGTATTGATTTATTTTTTTACTTTTTTGGATTAGCAGGCAATGGCAACTGCATATGACGACAAGAGGCTCTATACTATTGTGAATGGAGCATGGAAAGTAAGTGGTAGATATGGGTATTTTTTTATATGGATAAACATACATGGACACACTAAAGGTGAAAAGTAAAAGTGGAAGAAAACTCTTACCTGATGTTTTTAAAGAAGAATTCTATGATTTTCAATCAAAATGATGTTATCCAGTTGATGTGGTTAATTAGCGCAGGTTGGCAAACGGGTCAAAACAGTTGATGTATTGAAACATGTGTTTTAGTAGGAACGAGTCTATACCAACATTTTTTGATCTAATCTTTTTGCCATTTTAGGTAAAGTTCAGAAAACTTAGGTTCCCTTGATTAAGTTAAACAAATATAAACTAATAGATTAAGAAAAAGAGTTCACCATATGCCCTTTTACACACTGCTTGACTATGAACTTTTTTTTTCATATTGACATGAATTCTCGAGGCCTACCAATCTTCAAGATTTGAGCATATTTTAATGTTTTTCTACAAATGGCTGCACTTCTTCAGATACTGCAAATCACAAGGTATGAGGAATCAAGTCTTTTAGTAATGATTTAATCAAGAACAAGTTAATAATTTATATGAATGCCCCTGATTTAGTCATGTTTCATTTTAACTTCTATAAAAAAATATTACGTTTATTTTGGTTTACAAGAGTAATATAATATTTTGCTATCATCTTGATGATGCATTGAAGGGAACAAATTTTGATGAAAAGAGCCCCTATGTTCTACTGGTACATTATTGTTTCATTTTATTTTGTTCTTCAGGAACATCTTAGTTGAGTATCTATATGAATGGTAGTTTCAAGAGGATAACCTGGCAAATACGATGGGCCATTGAGGTTGATGAAAAGGTCAATGCCTACCTCTTTCCTAAGGAGAATATAAAGGTTTTAACTTTTAGCATAGATTATAATAATAGGAGGTAAATTTTCAATCCCTATTAGCTATCAGTATGTCATTTGTTAAACTGTCAAAAAGAAGTCCCAATGCTTTGTTTAGTTCAACTTAATTCAAATATCTATGCACGTATCCTGTTGCTTATTTACCTTCTTACATGGTAGGCATCGGGCGGGTGCTTACGGATTAAAAACATGAAGCATGTTCAACGTGTAGCAATGTTTTTTCGTACCACGGGTGAATAACCTAAAATGTGATGGGGTGATGCCGCTTACAGTAGGTCGTGGACGCGCTGCATAAACTCCTTGTGTACATTCAGAAAGACAAGGATGTTAAAATGACCGCCACATGTATACGCGTTCCAGTTATGCGGGCCCATGCCGAGAGTGTGAACCTACAATTTGCAAGTTCACTTGATGAGGTAACATTGCGGCGTTAATCGTTACTCAAATTTTCTTATTGTATTTATGGTTTGGTTTTATATTGGTTTACTTTTGTGTTTTATGTAGAATAAAGCGAGAGACATTTTGAAGAAAGCTGCCGATGTAGTTGTTTTCGATGATCGTGCTAGCAACCGTTTCCCTACTCCTCTGGAATTTTCACTGATGTATGACGTGGTAGTTGGTAGGATTCGTCAAGATGAGTCTCAAGACGGAAACCATGGGTTCGTAAATCACGAGCAAACAGTTAGGTTTTCTGTTTCTTTTTAAATATATACGTTAACGAAGATTACGTAAATAAAACAGGAACAAGCGGCTTTTTTAGTGTATGAATCCTCAAGATCTGAAAACCCGATGGCGTTCCCTGTACAAAAGTAGAGAGCAAACAGTTAGCTTTTCTGTTTCTTTTTTTATATTTGACACATTGCTTTGTGTTATTTAATACAGATTGGATATATTTTTATGTGGCTACCAAATACGCAAGGGCGCTGCTCTTAACGCCGTTTAGATTGCGGAGATGTTGCTAGAGTAAGTGGTTGATCTGATGTTAACCTATTTAAAACAAGATCTACTTGCTGATATTCTATTTGACCCTTATTTTATTTTTTTACAGTTTCAGGTAAATTAAGATGTTGAATTAGCCGTTGAAGAGGATCTGCATTGTTTTTAAAAGTTATGTCTGGTGTATGTTATGAGTACCTCTAAACATGCATATTTCAATCAACTTTATCGAATTTTAAAAGTTATTTACCGTTAACAGTAATATATCACTTTGTTTGTATTTATTTTATTTATATACTTATGATTAATGTAATTTAAATTTTCCTACCCGGGTTTCTACCCGGGTGATAACCTAGTTATTTATATATAATAAATGAAAATAAGTGTGGGACGAGCGTCGGCGATCTAGGCAATCTGAATGTGATTTTCCCACCTAAACCTACAACCTATGGTTTTTTTTACGTGAATCTTTTAGTGTCGGATAAGACCCGTTGGGTTCACAAGATCATCTTTCCATCATTGTCGACAACGTTGTTTTCTCGAGACATATCACCCAAACCCTAGCCGCATCATCTTCTTCTTCGGAATCCACCATACCCTCCCGCATCATCTTCTCTCTTTCAAATCCTTAACGCGGCCATCAATCCTTCGATGCTATTTGAAGACAATCATGATGATCAAGCATGTTATTTCTTCTTTGTCTTTCTCAATCTATGTACATTGTCTCTGCTGATGCAGAATTGTCATCACCTATCACCATTTGTTTTGATTAAAGGTGTGTTCAAGCCGTCCATATTCACAGTTATGATTTTCTTTTAATAACTACGGTCATATATAGCAAGATTAAAAGGCAGCCGAACTTTTGTTGTTTTAACAAAACTACAACATTTAACGCGGCCCTGCCCTTTCAAACGGTATGAAGTTGCCAAATAACCACCTCTAATAATTTGATTATGACTTAACTAGAGATGGGCTGCAACCCATGGATTTGGATGTTGAAAAGCGGCTAAGAAATCATGCTCTAGGAATCAAACTACAACATTTAACGCGGCCCTGCCCTTTCAAACGGTATGAAGTTGCCATATAACCACCTCTAATAATTTGATTATGACTTAACTAGAGATGGGCTGCAACCCATGGATTTGGATGTTGAAAAGCGGCTAAGAAATCATGCTCTAGGAATCAAACTACAACATTTAACGCGGCCCTGCCCTTTCAAACGGTATGAAGTTGCCATATAACCACCTCTAATAATTTGATTATGACTTAACTAGAGATGGGCTGCAACCCATGGATTTGGATGTTGAAAAGCGGCTAAGAAATCATGCTCTAGGAATCAAGATTGTTATAGTAATGAGTAAAGATGAATCACTTGATGATCATGGTTTTGGTCGATTATTTCTGCTGGTAGAATCTCACTAAAACAGGAAACAATATGCAAGAAGAGTGGAAGACTACTGAATACTCTATGAGATTATGTATATGCGTGGATATATAGCATGTGAAGGCCGGAAAGGATCTGAGGCAGCTTTCACTAGAAATTAATACTCTATGATGATCTTTAATAAGTATTTTATTTTGTTTTTATCATGACACCTGGTTGTATATTTGTGACGTTTGAGTGAAGTGTATGTAATTTTTTCGCCATTAAATAAGGTGATATGTAATTTAGAGCTATTAAAAACAAATAAATAAATAAAATGTGATTTAGATTTGACGTCCAGTCCATACGTTTTCAAAGTTAGCGGTCAAATTAGTCATCGCGTCATTTCGTTATTCCCTCCGCTTGGCGAAACTGCCAAGCGAGTCTGGCGAAACTGCCAAGCGAGTCATCGAATCATTTCATTATGTCTTCTACTTGGTGAAACGCCTCGGTTAATGTTTTTATTCGTCTATTTACATCGTATTGTTTTGTTATTGTTTAAATATTTGAACAACCTTTGTTGTGTTTAGTACTTTGACTAATCTTTCAATTGTTTTATTAATTATTATATTTTTAATACAAAGTAAATTATAAACACCGATCATAAGTAGTCAATAAGTTTATAAGTCTACCTACAACTTCACAACCCGTGATTAAGTTTAAAAAACATTCTTTTTTTTAAAATAAAGTAATTTATAAACACGAATCTCAATCAATTAATAAGTTTATAACTTTTATTACACGTTCACAATCCGTGGTTAAGCTTAACAAACGTTTATTACTCTTTAATAGCTAAGACATGTAATATGTTATACTTTTAAGGGAAGTTTTTAATTCTGTTGTTAATCATAAATAGTTTCAATATGACTAACTTTCTCGAGCCCGGGAAGCAATCCCAGGTGATAACCTGGTTAGAAATATGGTTACTTTGTTATAGAAAGAAATAGATTGTTAAGCTATAGTTTTAATTATTAGTATTGATTTAAAAGATATAGATTAAGGTAAGTAACAATAAATCTTTGAGTAAGCTTCAATTTTCGTCCTTGTGGTTTGCTGATTTTAACACTCTCAGTCTAATAGTTTAAAATTTGCATTTATCATCCATAAGTTTGCTAATTTTAACAGTTTCTGTCCACACTAGTGTTAGACTTTAACAGTTTCAGTCCACACCAATGTTAGTGGTGTGGTCTGAAACTGTTAAAATCAACAAACTAATGGAGTGAAACTGTTAAAATCAGCAAACTAATGGACGATAAATGCAATCTTTAAACTATTGGACTTAGATTGTTAAAATTAGCAAACCACAGGGACGAAAATTGAAGTTTACTCTAAATCTTTTCTTATTCGTTTTATAGTTCACCCAAAATTACTATTCTGTTTAAAAAGTCTGTGGCTCGAGGCTCGCTCGAAGTTCGCTCGAAAAAAGTTCGAAAAAAGCTCGGCTCGAAGTCAGCTCGGTTTTAAACGAGCCGGCTCAGCTCGATTCAATTTTTAAACGAGCCGAACCTGAGCCCACCCTGGTTCGGTTCGACTCAGCTCGTTTACAACCCTATTCGCAAGGGAAAATATGTAAAAACCCGTGGCTCATTTGTAACAACCCTGGCCCATTTGTATCCATGAGTTTAAATCTATATAATATTACATCACAGAAAGCCCAAGACATTATACTCTTTTTATTATCTATGTATAATGATATTAACGTCACAAACGTAACATGTGTAACAAAGTAAAAAACGTGTAACGTCAGGTACAGGCACCACACGTTAATGTCATCATTGTTACGCTTGTAATGAAATGACAAACACGATGTTGCCGCTGCAACTCGCGGCACGGGTCAAAATTCTAGTGTTGATGGATATCAAATAAAAAGATATTATTCATATTTACACAAACAGTGCATGTAGTTTCAGTTGCACCTTATTAAAATTACAATAGATTTATTAAAGTGACAATATTCGTATTTTACTATAATAATCTCTATAACTCGAAAGTACTATAATACTCTTTATAACTCGAAAGACCAATAACTAATTATATTTTTCAAAACTCTATGTTTTTAGAGCAAAATATTATGAGATAGTATGGTATTATTTTGGAAGAGCAACAATGAGAGAAATTGGAGAAATATATAATTGAGGATATTAGAAAGGGGAAATATGTAAATAGCTATATAATAAGTTTATTAAGGGTAAAGTAGTAATTCAATAAGAATAGTTTTAATGAAAAGAGCAAATATGTAATATATATGGTTTAGGATGGGGGAAATATGTAATTGATTTGATGGGTTGGGTAAATATGTAATAAAGGATCTTAGCAAGTAGGGCTATTTAAAAAGCCCGTGGCTCGAGGCTCGCTCGAAAAAATTTCGGAAAAAACTCGGCTCGAAGTCAACTCGGTTTTAAACGAGCTGAGCCGTGCCCGAGCCAAGGTAGGTTCGGTTCGTGGCTCGCTCATTAGTTGGCCCGTTTAAACTAAACCCCAAATTATGTGTGTGAGTGTGTGTTTATATACATATATTCTAATATATCTAAGCAATGTTGTTTAATTAGTAATATGATTACTTTGTTATCGAAAGAAATAGATTGTTAAGCTATAGTTTTAATTATTAGTATAGATTTAAAAGATATAGATTAAGGTAAGTAACAATAAATCTTTTCTTATTCTTTTTATAGTTCACCCAAAATTACTATTATGTTTAAAAAGTTTGTGGCTCGAGGCTAAGCTCGAAAAAAGCTCGGCTCGAAGTTAGCTCGGTTTTAAACGAGCCGGCTCGGCTCGATTCGATTTTTAAACGAGCCGAGCCTGAGCCCACCCTGATTCGGTTCGGCTCATTTACAGCCCTATTAGCAAGGGAAAATATGTAAAAAGCCGTGGCCCATTTGTAACAACCCTGGCCCATATGTATCCATGAGTTTAAATCTATATAATATTACATCACAGAAAGCCCATTTGTACCCTTTTAAACAAAACGGTATTCGTCCTCTCCGACGATAAACAAGAACTCCGGCGATTCTAAAAAACCTTCGTCCATCCTACCGAAGCTGAAATACGCTCCCATCCCCCACTCAAACAACATTTCCTCACCCAATTTCATAATTCATCATCCAGTATTCGATTCACTTAAAAGTTTCGGGAATCTTGAACTCCGGGGAGTCCGGAAAACCTTTGTCCTTCGATTCAATTCGAAGTTTCGGGAATCTTACACTCCGACGAGTCCAGAAAACATTTGTCCACCCCCACGCGAAGAACATTTCATCACCGAGGAATCTTGAACTCTAGGTAAATTCTTGTGTTTGTTTTAAAATCGAGTTTAGCTAATCGCTTATTTGATTGTTTGTTAATGAGAATTTTAATGGTGTTGCTGATTTTGTTTATCTTGGACTAACACATTAGATGTTCTTGAATCTTGGTTGTGTATCTTGGTCTATTCACTTTACAATTTTAATGGTGGTGTTGATGTTGTGTATCTTGGTCTATTCACTTTACAATTTTAATGGTGTTCTTGAATCTTGGGGTTTTTTTTCTGAGCTTTTCAAACTATGGTCTTTTTCAGAAAATGCGCCTGAGGGTTCAAGCACTGATGAGATACAGACGTAGGAGATCAATGACCCTGTTGAGTATGGCGAGGCAAATTGACTACAGAATGAGGCAACACCTTGCTGCGACGATTAATCAATCACTAATCTGTGACTCAGTCTTGAAATAGAGTAAAAAGGCATACCGGCAGCAACTTGAACAAATGAATCAAGTGAGAGACTTGCTTAAGCAGAAAACACCGGTATCGATTAGACAGTCTTCAAGTCGTGGGGACATAGAGGCGCAGCGTCGGGGGGAAAACAAAGATTATTCTGCACTTCTCGATCAAAAGATAACAATGATACTCGGCGCCTTTTCAGCCGTGCTTCTCAATTGTGTGAGCGTTTGGGCTGCAAAGCCAAAGAAGAAAGAGTGGATGGGGGTGGATATCAATGGCTCTAATGTATGTCTCATATCTTACGACGGCCCGTATTTCGGCCTATTATCAGCGGAGGCCAAGAGTGGACTTCTATGGACCAGCCTGGTCACGATTCTTAATCAGCAGCTGCTTTAGTTTAGCAGCTGCTTCGGCGGCTATAAGGTTCACTGCCGCCTTTGTGGATTCACCCGTTTGGCGATACGTTATTTCCGGAGCAGTTTCGTTTGTTGGTATTTGTATCGTAATCGCAACAATGTTTGGATACCTATATTGGTAGGTAATAGACATAGGATGTGAGATGGTATGGTACATAAATACGGTGATGGGTATAAGGGCATAGTAAACTGTTAAGTGTTGTAATAGATTGTAAATGTCATAGTAAACTGTAAAGTGTTGTAATAGGGTGGTAGTAAAGGGAATTGTAAAGTGAATATAACGTCCATAAATTTTCTAAACATTGGAATGTAGGCCCTTTTTTTAGCTTCAATTTCTAGAAACAATTATAGTGTCTTGACTTTCATTTGATAGTTACCATCATTTAAACACTTACATATTTCATGCCAATTTTTTTATAAAATTTCGGCATGAAATATGTAAGTGTTTAAATGATGGTAACTGTCAAATGAAAGTCAAGACACTATAATTGTTTCTAGAAATTGAAGCTAAAAAAAGGGCCTACAATCCGCATAGTAAGAATGTTTAGAAAATTTTTGGGCGTTACAAGTTGGTATCAGAGCCCTGGTTTGAGAGAATCAAGTACGAGGAGGTAAGTACTTGAACTCAAACCCGTGTGCTCTTGTGACAAAGAATCCGTAAAATCCAAGACTCGATCAAAACCCAAAGGTAGAAGATGAATGTAAGTATGTACTTATGTATTTATATAAAGAAGCTAACGGTATTGTATATGCAAGGTAAACTTAAGTGTTCGAGAAGGATGATCCGAGGATGCGGTTTGAGACGAATACAAAAGCATGTAGTAGACGGATAGACCCCAGGTACACAATATTATTATTTATGGGTACCGGTGTTAAAGGAAAATGGGAAGAATCTCCTTGGGAAGGGTAAATATTAAACGAAAGACAATGATATTGTCTTGGTAAGATTTTTAAAAAATGCTGCACGAATTGAAACCCACTTCTTCGGACATAAGGCGATGATTACATGAAGGCACGGAACTAGTATGTGGATTGCGTGCCTGGACAGTACGCAAGAAGCATATGACATTCGTGAGACCGTGATAATCATCGCAGGTATGTCCGGTGGAATGGGGTAGTAGGTGGACGTGTGGGTGAAAGGAGTAGTAAGACTCTCAGGAAATTGAGAGTACTATATAAGAAAGAAAAGCATGAATGAAAAGTTTGAACCGTAGTTGATGTACGGGTCAAACTTGTAAGAATGAAAGGCATGAAAGAAAAGCATGAATGAAAAGTTTGAACTTGTAGTTGATGTACGGGTCAAACTTGTAAGAATGAAATTGGTAACATTATGTTTTTATTTTTTAATAGCTTGAAATATTTTTGTACAAATCATATTTTGTGTTTCTAGAAACTAATAGAGACCGTTCGGATTTGTAGTTTGTTTCATATTTTGTAAACGAGTAAATTGCCAAAATCGCCCCTGAGGTTTGGGCGTGTTTTCCAGTTTCATCCAAAACAACTTTTTTTTTGTACAATATTGCCCTTCACTTTTGAGGTTTTTTTTTTTTGTCTTTTTCATCCAAATGTCTAATTTGCTTTATATTTTCTGTCAAATATTTGGATGAAAATGGCAAAAAACCCAAATCTCATGGACGATTTTAGGAAAAAAAGTTAGACGTCCGAATGAAAATGGCAAAATATTATAAAAGTGAGGGACAATATGGTACAAAAAAATTGTTTTGGATGAAACTGACAAACACACCCAAACCTAATGGACGCTTTTGGCAATTTACTCTTTGTAAATTTATAGCTTTGTTCTACATATTACAATATATGTTTTCGAGCTTGTTTTAGACATGAACCATGCATAACCAAGCATAGAACACTATAACTTAACCATTTCCAGTTTGAACAAAGCAAACAATTTACATTGGATAATTAAAAGAAATAACCGAAACCGATCTATAACTAACGGTTAACTGAACCATAATTAACCGACCATCGGATTGTGGTTTTTGTTAAGTGATTCTTCATAACCGAAGTTTAGTTATGGTAATGACTAAGGTGTAGTTTGTTTTTTAAGAGGTAAAATGTATGTGGTCTGCGGACCAAATCTACATACATCTGTAGCAGAAGAGGTGGACCAAACCTCTGTAGTCTGCAAGAAGAAGGTTGTTTGTTTTTAACGTATGTAGACTTCTTAAATAAATTGGTGGTGGTGTATCGACGGTGGTGGTGGTTGTTTTCGTCAAGTCTATTAGTAAGGTATATCACACTACCGGCCTATTTTTCAGTTATACAATCCGAACTAGAAGATTAATGGTCGGTTTATGGTACCTACAATAAAATGACCACTAGAGAGTAACTATTAGGGACTAATCTTTATACGACTTGTGTTAGTGACTAATAGTCAGGCGCTAATATTTTTACACCTTATTTTGAGACTAAATTAGTCACAAATATGTTTGTGTGATATAATTGAGCGAAATTTACTGGCTACTAAACCTTGGTCCCAAATACCTCTCGTTTGTGATGAAAAACAACGCAAACTTTTCGGTGACTGGTCTTTAGTCTATATTAAGGAGAGAACGCATACGAGACTAAAAAAGAATTAAACTTTAAATGAGCCGAACTCAAGCCTAAACAAGCTCGGGCTTAGCTTGTCTACACCCCTAGACCAATATAATCCACTAAAATATGTTTTATGTCATAAATTAAATTGGGTGTGTGTTTTATGCTATAAATATAACTTAAAAATGAAAGTTGACATAAATTTTTATGATTTTAATGTAATTTTATTATGTAAATTTGTGTTTTTTTTAGTAGTGTTAATTTTAATATATTAATTTTCTGGAAAAAAAAAAATAAAAAAAATTCGGGTTGAACGGGTCAGGTTCGAGTCAGTATGCGAATATTCGGGTTGGGTTCGAGTTCATATGTATGACACGATTTTCGGGTTTGGGTTCGGGTTCGTCTAACATTTTTGAGTTTGGGTTAGGTTAAACCCGCCAACCCACGAACACGACCCGTTTAACACCCCTAGCAATGCCAACATGATAACTCAAAAACATAAAAAAATGGATACGTGGTTATGACTAGTGGTGCAAACGAGCCGAGCCGAGCCCGAGCTCGAGCTCGTTTAACATATGAAAGCTCGAGCTCAAGCTCGGCTCAATTCGAGCTTTATTTCTAAAGCTCGAGCTCGGCTCGAAGGTAATTTTTCAAGCTCGAGCTCGGCTCGGGCTCGACTCGTTTAGTATTTATCAATTAATTTATATTAATTATAATTATTATTATACATGTAATTTAGTTACTTTTTATATTTATATAAATGATAATTATTATTATATAAATATATGTTTAATATATTAATAACAAAATATATAAACAGAAAGCCTGATTAGGCTCGCGAGCCGGCTCGATAAGTGAAGCTTGAGCTCGGGGCTCGTTTACTAAACGAGATTGTTTTTAGGCTCGGACTCGAGCTCTAGCTCGTTTAAGCTTGGCTCGGTTGAGTTTTTTTTCGAGCCGAGCTCAAGTAGCTCGGCTCGTTTGCACCCCTCGTGGATGGTTTTACATTTCCCCGCTTCCTCAAAAAAATTTTAAGTTTCCCGCCCATTTCCCCCTTCCTCAAACACCCAAATTTCCCCTCTTTCCAAAACCTAAATTGAATTACACGTCCTTCAATCCCCTGCCTCTCTATATCTCTCTCTCATTCAGTTGCTACAAATCGCTCAAAATGCACTCAATTCATCTTCTCCTCGAAGAACCTATCCATCTCTTTTCCTTTCAGCTTTTCCCTATCTATTGATCCTTTTATCAAACCTCATCATTTTGATTCCTGTTGCAGAGTTTCTTCTCTGCGATGACGAAGATCGTCGGAACTTTAGGTCCTCGCTCATGATGACTCGACGTCATCGCTGGTTGCCTTAGCGCTAGCATGTCTGGTACGGATTTTTTATTTTTCTTCTATATGATCTCGTTTAGCGGTTAGGTTAAATTTTATTTTTCAAACGAAATTTGTATTTGATATTGACGTTGTTAGTTGTATTGATCGGTTATATATTTATCAGAATGTTAGAATTCATGTCAATTTTTAAGGTAGATTAGTAGTTTGTTTGATGCACAGACTCATGGTCTGATTTTGTTGCTTAGGTGTTTTGTTGACAGATACTGTTTTTTTTTTTCTTTTTTTGTGATTTGATTGTTGTGGATGTGGCAATTGCTAGATTTGACTTTTCATGGAGAGACTATGAGTATCACCAAGAGCCTTTGGAGAACTTGAAGGCTGAGGTGAAGAGCACTAAGAAGCTCTGTGCGGTATGACATTTATGTTTTTCCTTTTCACTCTGTTCGGATTGACCAGGATGATTACCGATTACTAATGAAATTCAAAATTTTCCAATTTTAAATATATATGTTGAAAGTAAGTTGATTGCAAAGTGGATTAGAGGGGGAAGATAACACACATCTCAGGTGAGATGAATATGTGAAATTACCACAGTTCAAAAGTGACCCCTTTGAACCGTACTCTTTGGTTCAGATACAAACCAGTTTAAAACGGGTTGTATCCCATTATTCTGTCTTGTTACTTCATTTATCGGTAACAGGTACCAAAAATCTATATATACATATGTGTGTTGTTATATAATTCTAATGATTCATGTTTTCTGTGAGTGGATGTGGACATGGTTATTGTTGATGTGGACATGGTTATTGTTGATGTGAAATTTATGATATGTATGTAAAAATGCTTGTGAACTTAGAAATAGATGCGTCATGTGTTATTGGAAGTTGGAACGGTTATTCGATTAAGAACTGATGTAATTTTGCTGGACAGGGACGCCTATGGTTTTGCAGCGAGATCTCAGCATGTACAAAAATACCGCGAATATGCAAACATGTACAGGGTTCTTGCTCTCTCCCTTTCACATTATTGCTTATTCAGACACTTCATAACACAAAACCTACTAATCTTTTAGTAATTAACAAGGTTTCAGGAGGAACAATCGGATAGGTGGAAGAAATTTCTAGAACGACATTCAGAGTGTGCTCAGTTGCCTGTAACTGCCTCATCTGGACAGGAACACAAAACATATTCAATTGACGGGTATATATTTTAGATTCACTATTCAAAGAGGGCAACAAGAATCCTATCCACTATCGTCTTACAAGTGTGATTGAAAGCGCCTAGCTACCAATAAAACCCACATTTGATATGGTTAATGTAAGTTTGTTTTCTATTTCCTAGTTTGATTTTCAAAAATTTTGAATAAGTAATAATTGTTAATTTATTGTAGTGCAATCAACAAGCTGAGACATGGGAATACGGCTATATACTTCTTCGATCTATGTTCGACTTTGTCAATGTGTATCAAAAGCAATTTCCCAAAGTAAGTCTATTTCTTAATGATTTTTTAGATGTGCATAAGTATATACAAGATAACATGCACAAAAATGCTCACACACACATACGAGTAGTTATGTGTTTGTAACAATTTGTTCGTTGATGTTAACTAATTTCTAATAATTATAATATTTTCTATTTTTTTAGATATGGAACGACACGAAAGAGGCTACAGATGAAGATATAGAAAATACGTTGAAGGAATTGATGCCAATTTTATTTGACGGGTTGGGTATTCCTTAGTTTAAATATAGTTTGTTTATGGTTTTGAATAAATTAAGTAGTGAATTGTTATTTTACCAATTAATATTGTAGACTTTCGGTTGAATCTGTATTGGGCCACTTTTTACTTGTTCGGATTTGACTACATTGAATATATAAAAGGATTGATTGGATTTGACGTCTATGTTGGAGTGCAGATTATTTTTTTTACTGCATATTATGTCATTTTTACAGCATAATTTGTCGTTCTTACAGCATTGGTCATAAGTCGCGGTTAATCCAACACCGAGTAAAACCTTTCCTAAAATTGTAAAACGACTTTAAGTCGCGGTTCATCCAACACTGATTAAAAACTTTTCCTAAAATTGTAAAACAATTTTAAGTCGCGGTTCATAATGCTGACTAATAACATTTCCATAAAAGTATTAACATCTTTTTAGTCGCGGTGGTTTATTTTAAGACAAGGTTTAGCAAACCGCGTCTTATAAAGAAAACATTTTTAGCCACGGCATTTTAAGTCGCGGTTTGAAACCGCGACTAAAAACTATTTTAACTGCGTCTAATGCTCATTTCTGTACTAGTGTATTAAACTAGGTTAGATATCTGTGTGTTACACAAGTTTAATAAAGGAAATAGTTAGAAACAAAAATTTAAAAATCATAACATTTAATGTATTATGTTTTATTTTGTTACTATACCTTTAATTAACTATTTAAAAATTAAGAAATTAAATACGAATGAATAAAATTAAAAACGCATAGAAAATAATCTTGAAGTTACGGAATTGTAACATGTGTTGTAGTTTGTTTTTTTTAGTATTTTAGTCATAGATTTCTTTTTTATCAATGATATTTTTGTCGTTATGTCTACATTGTCATATAAATTTTATTAGAACGTGTCTGTGTCCTCAACAAAGCGCGGTATAACTCACTAGTTATGTATTAAAATATAGTTATAACGTTTCTGAATATAACATATTATATATAAAAAATACAAACTTTTGATTTTACGATAGGGCGGAAATGGTCATATGGGCTGTATGACCTATGGTGAACATGTCATATGGGTTGAATACTTGAATGATTTTGTCAAGTAGTCAGATCAGTCATTTATGTGTTATATTACGGCTACGTGAATTGGCGAATATCACCTCACAAGAGCCATCATAGGACC
The DNA here is from genome assembly GCA_030545235.1 of Helianthus tuberosus. Taxonomy (NCBI): domain Eukaryota; kingdom Viridiplantae; phylum Streptophyta; class Magnoliopsida; order Asterales; family Asteraceae; genus Helianthus; species Helianthus tuberosus. Next base: position 23,480 of record JARYGA010010756.1, read on the forward strand.
CATATGACCTTTACTCATATGATATCAATATATCATAGGCCCATATGCCAGTGCGAAAATGGTCATAAGTCTGCTGTGACATGGCAAAGATGATCACACGGGATGCATGATAGGGCGAAATTGGTCATATGGGCCATATGACTACTTTGTTAGCAGTCACATCATTCATTCATGTGTTAGTCAAACATATCAAGCGACTCACGGCTGTATTATTTGGCTAACACCATCTCATATGGGCCCTTACACAGCCGGTTTCAACGTAATATATTTTCATTCAATGGTATGAAATCGGATTCCCCAAAGGTTCAACATAAATTTAGTTCGGAAACGAGTAGGGTTGATTGTAGTCTATAGTTCACGCCGCGTACAGCGCCGCATCAACGCATGACCATAAAAAAACTAGTTCTTATATAATATTAACAACAAAACAATAGAACAAAGGAAAAATTAAACAGATTCAGTAAATACTAGTTTCACATCATCAAATGATCCAAAACCAGCCAAGAACCGAGCCCGAAACTAACCCGAGTCCTAAAAACAAAGCCATCACCACAGCAGCCATTTCGGCCTCAGAAGGTGGGACCGATTTAGGCGCCAGTATCATAACGACACTCGTCAAATACCCATTAGTAAACCCCAAAATAACCGTTAAAAACACCACAAAAACCTCACTTTTCAGCCATTTAGGTCCATGTAAGCAGGCTGTGAAGAGTGGATACAACAACAGTCTCCCCAAACAACCCCATGTCGCTTTCGACATACTCTTTAAAACATAAATCGCCGTAAAACATTTCCCAGCGAAATCCGCGGTATTATATATGGTGATTAACACTATCGGGTACCAGTCTTTGAGGAGTTTTGACTCAATGTTTTCTGCTAAAAATCCTGGAAAGATTGATAGAGTTACGGTATATATGATGAAGATTCCTAGAGCGGGCCACTGGATCATTCTTGCGACGTTCCAGAATTTAGTCGTTGATATCGGACTGTTATGTTGGAGTAGTTTATAATGTTGTTCCATGACTGGTAACTTGTATAGAAAGGTACAACATACCATGCAGACGAGTAAGATGAGCGTGCTAACGAGGAAATATAGGTGTGCGCCTTTCTTGAGCCCTTGTGGATCTTGTGGGAGCGAGGCTTTTGTAATAATTCGCAATAAAGAGACCAAAATTCCTAAAAAAAATGATAATTGTAATTAATATCGAGTTATCGATAAATGCATTGAAGTGTTAATGCTAGAGATGGCAATTTTTGACCCCTTTGCGTAAAATGGGTCGATTTGACGTTTGGGTTGTATGTTGTTATTTAATCTGCAACGGGTCAAACAGGTAAAGTTTCAAACTTAAGCTGAAATGGTAACAGGTCAAACGGGTCGAACGAGTCAAATGGGTCAAAAGTCACGTAAAACCTTTTTTAACGCTTAGAACAACCCGTATAGCCTTACTAATTATTTTTCATAATTTCATTTTTATTTATCGATAAAAAATGGGTCAATTATGTATTTTTTTTCAATATAATTTCCAATTGGTAAAGTAGATTATTATTTTACCACCATCATATCTAAAATCTTTTTTAATACGCAAATTATTTTTGTATTTAAAAAAATGACAAAAAGTGTTTTGACCAGTTACTCGACCCGCCCATACCTGATGAAGCAGTCCCCGCAAAAACGGCCTGCATGTACTCTTTTGGCAATTTTCCAGCGGACCCCACAAGGCTCCCGCCAATCAAGCCATCCGCTAAACCACAGACCACAACCGATGCAACCACTGCATAAAACGCCGAGGTTGTCTTTTTATGCCAACAAGCCCAGTCAATAGTCAGAGTTACCATGAGCGACAAAACAAACATCGTAAATCCAACGTTCATCCTCACTTTGAAGCTGACTAGTCTGCCGAAATTACTCCAACTTATCATAACAATCAAACTTAAAAGCGAAGAACTCATATAAGCAACTGAAAACACTTTCTCCACATGTTTGTCCGGATAAAGATGGCCGAAGTAGTCAATAGCGGTTATGAAAGCATTCCATGGAAGCAAGTTTCCTGCACCAAGTAAGAAATGAATTATATAAGCTATTTTGTAGGTGTCTTTCGGCTTAATATGATTCAGGTCACTCTTCAAACTCTCCATTTTTGTATCTCTAGTATTTTCTACTTCTAACGATACAATGCGTTATTTAAGCAGGCGTAAAAGGCCGATTGAAAAGACTTGTTGGTGTGAATTCTAAAAAGCAAGATTCTTTCCAAATCTTTTGTTCTGGATCACTGCAAATTCGCCTTTAGTTCAAGATTGATGTGCATTGTGAAATATCTCACTTTTTTATTACTATTTTATTTTTCTTGAAGTACATTTTTGATTCTTATTGCTTGATTTAAAGACTATGCTTTGAAGTATGAGGTGCTATAAGTTTAAACTGAAATGTTGTGACTTTATCATACAGGAAAATGAATCACGTGGGCAGTGGCGAAGCTTGACCAAGAGTTTCGAGGGGGCCTAAAGTCATGGGACCTAAAACTTTTTTTCCTATCGTTATGTTTCGGATCGGACCTGCTATTCGATTCTGGTTAAAACGCTTGATTTGTATTTTTAAAACACTCAAGAGCACCTTTTAAAACGGTTGTGTTGTTTTTAAAACACTCAAAATCTAAAAACACCACTTTTAAAACGGTTGCATTGTTTTTTTAAAACACTCGTAATCTCCACTATAAACGTGAATCTCCACTCTAATGCAACCCTTTTAAAACGGTTGCGCATTAATTAAAACGGTGCATTACCTTTTAAAACATATGAATTTAAAACGGTTGTCCACCCCTTTTAAAATGTCTAGATCACCGTTTTAAAAAGGGTTATTTTTGTACTAGTGGGTCAAATAATAATAGTTCCAAATAAAACTAAAAAAATTCATTCATTCAAATGACCCGTTCTTACGTATAAAAAAATAAATATTGTTTAACAAACAAAATACCAATATATATATAATGGTACGAGATAAATGAAACCTAGACGAAGAATTACAACTCAGCCCGACGACCTTTAAGATTTAAAGTCCGACGACCTTTAAGATTTAAAGTGGTAACAAACTTTACTTTGATTTATGTATTGTATAAATATTTCGGCAAAATAATTGGAGGGGCGATCCTATATAATTTTAAAATTTTCGGACGAAAAATCGGAAATTATACACTTCTAACCGAAACATTGGAGGAGGCGGGTGCACCCCGGGCACCTACTAACCTACGCCCCTGCACGCGGGGATATAAACGGATGGCAAGAAATGGTTTGTGGTTTGATTTTATATATTCTACTGTTATAACACATGTTAGGATTCTTTGATGTTTTGATCCTTTGTAAGCATATTGGTTTTACCAATGGATAGTATAACACCTTGGAGTCTATATGGTCCATTCCCTAGCTTCTCATCTCATTGGTACCAAAATATTCTCTCCATATATTCTAATTTTCACCTTTATGTTATTTGTTCACACACACAATTTGTTTTGTAGTCCATGTTTGGATTATTCCCAAGGTTGGGTTAGGTTATTTACTAGGTTTGAAAGATCTTGGATTTTGACTCTTAGGAAGTATATATGGAAAACAAAAGATCATGCTTTGTGCCTTATTAAGTATTTGCATTTGTCCGTAACAACTAAAGGCGACAAGATGAGTAGGTCAGACAGTAGGGGTGTAAACGAGGCAAGCCGAGCCTGGGCTCACCTGGACTCAAACTCGGTTTGTTCAACTTTGAAGAGCTCGAGCCCGGCTTGTTTATTGTTTATTAATTAATTAATATATATTTCTAATCATTATATATACATATGCATATATATATATATATATATTGTAAGTTTTATAAAATATAACATAATATATTATTTAGTTAGTTTTATCGTAACTTTATACATAATACTATTTATTAAAATAATATATATTTCATATATTAAATAAAAATTACAAAAAGTTTATAATTAATACGTTCGATGAGGCTTGCGAGCTAGCTTGAGCTCGAAAAGTGAAACTATGGCTCGTTTACTAATCAAGCCAAACTTTAGGCCTGAGCTCGTTTAAGCTCGACCGATTCAAGCTTTTAGCGAGCCAATCTCAAGTAGTTCACGAGCGGCTTGGCTCGCTTACGCTCATATTAGGCGGGTTGGGTAACAACACATTTTCAGTATGGGTCGAAATGGGTTTGGTATGGGTCAAAATGGTCAAACACCAACACATGTCGACCGATATAAAGAAAAATGGGTCGAAAGTGTCACCTCTATTAACAACCCTTGAAAGTAGCTTTTGAAATTCTTAAGGAGTAAGAGCGTCAACCTATAGACATAAGGTAAACATTTTATTTGTGCAAAATACTTGTACTTCAATGTAAGTTGATTAATCTTTTTGGATTAGTGTCGATCAATATGTTAAATACAAAACCGGACAGCTTGAAACCCTATGTTTTTGGTACTTATAGCCAAGTGTATGGATGGAACAACTAAACAAGTAGTTTTAAGATGATAGGTGGGAATTTAAAGGTGAAGTTTAGAGACCATTTAAGGTGTAAAGTGAACATCAACATCAAAATAGTGAACCTATCTTTCTTTAGGATTGGAAAAAACATCAATGGAGCTAAAGCAATGGCTCATGATCTTGAAATGACTCTTGGTGAGCCCTAAAAAAGCTTTTGTAGATTCATGGACCATTGGCTTATGTAGAACTTGATTCTTTTAACTCCCTGCACACATCTTTTTTCTTTTTTGTATATGGTGATACACTCACCTCACCCCACCCCTAGTCTTTTCACCTTTCAAGTGCTTGTTTTGTAATTCTATGAAGTGTATGTGTTGTTTAGTAACATAGTACTATCTAGAAGTATTAATCAATGGTTCTTGATCAGTTTTAAAAGCCGTGGTACGATATAGGCCTGGCAAATTTCGTTACATGCTCGTCGAGTTATAAAGACATCACAAGTACCTGTTTTTTAGGTGTTTGCATATGAGTATTAGTCGGTATGGACACTTTGTTGGATCTAGTATAATGTTATTTTGACACACATGTGTATTGTATTTAGATGAGTTTATAGTTGATATTGGTCGTAAAAATAATTGGCACTAATAAAATTCCTATGATTTGGGTTATAGTTGATATTGGTCGTAAAAATAATTAGATAAGAACATAATGGGTTGAAAGTAACCCAAAATGTAATATTTAGCAGTCTTTTGGAATACTACATTAAAAAAATTGTATTAATATAACCACGATGTAGAATTTATAACCCAGTTTAATGTTTTAATTACATATAAACAAAAAAAAGTACCCCAAGGTCATGTTGATAATTTCTAGAGTTTTTTTTTATAAAGACATCGCAACCTACATCACCACCACCGGCGACGATGAGGGGTGGTAGAAGTGATGGTGGTAGTGATGGTGGGTTGTTACGGTGGAGGAAGTGGCGATTGTGGCTTTGGGGACAATGGAAGTGGGGTGGTTGCGGCATTAATGGTGACGTTAGGGCGGTTGCGGTGAATGAATGTAAATGGTATAAATAGATGTAATATACGAGTCAATGTTGTTAAAAGATAGTACGAACTTTACATTATATATCCATTATACGACGTAAATATATATCAAATTAGTTAACTCTGGTAAGTAACTACTGACTATTTTTTTCAAATACTTGATAGTTTGTATATATTATAAAACTAATACTATTTCACTGTTGTAAAATCATTATTTAATTTATTTTAATTAACTAATGATATTATATCTCTTGATTTTATAGCAACTCATATATACATATGGATGGTGCATCATAATCTTCTGTCTAGTTTTGGTTCTTTTCTTTCTGATTTTATAATGGATCCAATAGGTTAGTTGTTCTTTTTGTTGGGCCACAAATTTGGGTTCGAGCCCAATAGTTTTGTGGCACCAAACATTTTGTCCATTGGTCTTTGGATAAATCAACACTATAATTTAGTTTAGTACCTCACGGCCTTACCATCTCAAATGAACACTATCATGTTATATAAAATATATACACCATCTTTTATATATTTCAAAAGAAAGAAAATCACTAAAATAAACACTTTCTTGGATGTCGTCGTCATCATCATACTCAGTATATCCCACCAATAGCAAAGCTAAGATAGGGTCCGAGGAGGGTAAGATGTAGACAGCCTTACCCCTACCCCGTAGGAATAGAGATGCTGCTTCCAGTGAGACACCCGACTCGATAGTAGCTTTGCATCAAGCCTGGACATAAGACACATAACACTTAGCAATTGAGACAAACGCCGATTAGTGCATGTATCCCCTTGTCTTTCGGCTATCAACGCCACCACATGATGCATGATTAATCCTCCCCTCTTTTAACATTATTTTCACGAAATTAGTAAAATAATGTTAAAATTAGTGCACTTTCTTGGATGTGTTATACCTATATAACTGTGTCATAAACACATCATTGTTTGGCTGAGATAACTGGCTAAGAGTCGCGTGTCTAGTTTTACTTGCATATCAGACTTTTCCTGACCAGTAATTACTAATAAAAATACTGTAATGAATGACACTGTATCCCGCATAGATTCATGTATGTATTATAATTCATGTGCGTAATGAAAATATTTGGTTAGGTAAGTAAAAATGGACACGTGAAAAATTGTTCTAACATTACCGTAGGATATCGAACACTTAAAATTTAACTAGTTTTTTTCTTAAACAGTTTACTAGTCGAGAATCCATCATACGAACATGATGCTATAAGAATCATACATTATATATTATTGTTGTTCCAAATGTTCCCCACTAATCGAGTTCGAGACACTTGGAATTTCTGGGAATTTATGCATGTTATTATCATGTTTGACAAAGCCTAAGAGCCATCCAAGTTGATGTATGAGGCATTTCTCATCTCTTTGGGACCCAACGTTCAACATTGTTTGGTGTTTATGAAAGGGAGGAAATTCTTTGATGACATGGGTGTTTGTCTTTTAAGATAAACATCAATCATAAGGTTTCAAAATAATGTAATATGTTTATTCGTTAAAAGGTATATTAAAGAGCCAAGAATTGTGTAAGAATTATACATGATTCTAAATAACTATAAGCCTATGTTTAATTAAGTATAATAATATATAAGTTACAGAAGATTCACGTAATATTAAGTCGAACATGTCAACAACAACCATATTTAATCGAATATCACCTATAGTCAAACTATTGGTAGAGTTTGTGGAGGATAAGATATAGACAAACCTTACCTCTATAATTATAGTTTGTCAACTCATCTATTTTGTTGACTCTAAATAAGTACTTTTCAAAAATAGCTATTCGAAAGAAAACAACATTAATAATTGTTGGCGAAGGGTTAGTGTAACAAATTTATTAAATACAATAATCACCCATGTTTTGGAAACTATTTTCCGTTTACTTATGTAACAGTAGGTTTGATAATCACTCATAAGTTTAGGCATCCGAAAGGAAATTATGTGGCGTTCCAACATCTTCCAAGCACACCAGTTTGTGAATTCAAGATTTCCAACAACAACCAGTGAAAATTCAAGCATGCCGATGGGCGGCTAAACCACCCGTGATCTCCTCTAGTAGGGTTTGTGAGTGATACTTTTGATTTTAGTTTTAACCTAGGTATTGGGATTGAATTAGTTAAACTCTTAATTTTTTATTTGATGGCTGTTTGGCAACTTCTGAATAGTTAAGTGTTAAACCAGTAAGAGGTCTGAACCACTACGTGTTGAACCAGTAGGTAGTCTGAACTATTAAGAGCCAGTATAATGCTTAACCGTTCAGAGGTAAATGTCTGACCAATTCAGATTAGAGGTCTTAACCATTCAAACAGGCCCTGTATAATGCTTACCATTCGAAGGCAAATGTCTGAACCATCTAGACATCTGCTTGCAAAACATACAGTCCGAACCATTAAATTTTGAACTAGTAAGAGATCTGAACCACTAAGAGCTCCATTAAGAGCTAAACAAACAACCCCTTAGTTATGGTTTTACATTGAAACAATTTGGTTTTGTTGGACATTAAATTGATGAGCTTTTTTAATACAATGAACCACCGTCAGGACCATCCACATCCGTCATAAATCCCACCATCGACAACAGAAGCAGCTAGCGCAACGGTGGTACGGACACCTACCGCGCCACCACCAACGTCGATTTCTCCTATCTCTGGATGGATGTTGGAAAGTATGTGGTGAGGTGGGTGGTGTAGAGGTGTAATGGTGCAGATATGCTAGGGATACACATGGTATCAGTGGATGCGGCCGAATGAATAGATGCCAGGCAGGTGCCTGGCACTATACATAAGGTTTGTGTTTTAGTAGTATATAATATAATTTGTTTATTGGTTTATATTTCACAATTATTGAATTGATGTTTTGTGTGAATAGAATCCGTTTAGTTCGGTTTCATATTTATCAATTGTTTAACCATACACATAGTCACCATGACTCCCCACTGGGTTAACAAGATCAATGGTGTTTTATCAAAACTGAAACCCGCAGTAGATTACCTTTCTCACACTTGTTTACAACTAATTGATCAAAATCGTTTTAACAATCATTCTTGCAATCAAAACAAAACACATTAGTTATAAATTACTTAATCAATGAAACAGGCGAACTTTGACACCATACTTACCCTTACTAGTAAAGGTAACTAGGAACTGATTTTAACTTTATTTTTGACTGACCCTTCGACATCGATCAAAATGGTGCCGTTGCCGGGGAATTGGTGCGCTAAGTGTTTAGTTTAGTTGTTAAAAAATCCAAAACATTCCTTTTATTTATTTTTTGTTATTTTGTTCAGTATTACATTGGGTGTGTTAGTCTTTGCAGGAAAATTGATCTCACTATGAACCAGATATATGATGATGCATGTGATTGTTGCGGGAGCCCATATCATTGGTTGCAAGATTGTCCAGTGGCCCATAAGAGAATTGAAGCATATAAGGAACAAAAAAAATCATATCATATTTTTTAGGCAATGATATAGTCGGCAACACATGTGAATGATGAAGATACACATTTATCCCACTCGTACTATTCACCACAACCATCAGACTCCAAAGGCTATTACCAGTCAAATGACGAGTATCAAAGGAGTTTGTACAATCAAGGAAATCCACAATATCATAACTATCAACAAGGATTCAATCAGCACAGTTGGGTACATTTAACCAAGGTAGGTATCATCAAGGTGCTTATCAAAAGGGCAGTTTTCCTTAAAGTCAACAACAAGGTCCTCAGAGAAATTATCAACATTAAAATCAAGGGCAATGGTAAAGTCAAGATACTCATCAAGGTGAATCATCTAGTAGTAAAGATTTCATGAGTTTAGAGTTGGATGCTATTATCGAGTTTTTGAAAGAATAAAGAAAGACAGGGTTCCATGCTATCATGGAGTTTATGGGACAAGATTCATAAGGCATTGGTAAAGCAAGTTAATCAGTTAGTAGAGAAAGTTGTAGAGTTGAAGACCATGAAGAATAATACCACACCAGAGTCTTCAAATACTAAATATTATATGACTGAACTAGGTATGGTTAATGATGATGTGGTGAAAGAGGTTATAGATGTTTTGACGCACGAAGTCAGTTGTTTAAATCCGATTGAAGACATAACACAAATTCCCTTAGTTGTTTAAGTGTTAAATCGAAGACACACCTCCCAAAGAACTAGTGACCTATGTATTCCTAGTGTATCCTAACCACCCTTCTATATTTATTACTGAAATTAACAAAGTTGGGGATGACGGCTCGAGTGGGAAAAGAGATGGAAGACCTTGGACAAGGTATGCTGGAATAGCCCCCACAATGGTCCTATAGATGTGACAATGCTACGAAAGAAGTTGGGACTTGACATATCAAAACCGAACATACATTGGGAATTCGATAGGCAAATGTGGAATTTAGTTGTCCCGTATCGATTCAATATACATGTTTTTTGGACTTACAAAAGAACAGATGATTTCAAAAGCTAAAACATGACTTCCTGATCAAGAAACAAATAGAAAATGATTGTTGATCCCAGATAACAATGCTCTTTTAACTCAATTTGGCAAGTGATCAACAAGTATGAAAATAATGTGCGAAAATAGAAATCAAACTTTCAGGAAACACAACTACAAAATTTTGAAGTTTATATCACTTTGAAACAAAGTTTACAAGGTGATTGTGAGATTATAGGCTAATACAAACGAATACTTTCAGAATTCTGTAATGAAGGGCAATGAGTTTTTGTTGTATGTAATGAATGCTAGGCTTTTAACTCATTTCCCTTCGGTGGTGACTTCTCTATTTATAGAAAGTCTTTGACTGTTTATTCATGCACTTATCTGTATAAAATAGCTTTTTGGCATACTCATTGAATCCATCCAAGGTCAACTTGCTACTTTACTTTGGTGACAGAACCTTATCTCTTTGACAAGTTGGTCTATCAGAATTTCTGATGACCAATTTTTCATAAATCTGTTGAGTTGATCGTTGAATTTCCGCTGATCAGAAGTTACTAGATTCTGGTGATAAACATCAGATTTATCATCAGACTTATCAGATTGGTCTTCTCTGATCGCCATTCGTTTGTCCAGTTTATCTTGTATCTTCCTTTTGTTTGATCCTTTTGACTTTATCTTCAGCACATGATCAGATTGATCATATTTTTCTTCAATACTTATAAAAAGTTTCCTAACAATTTCCCCCCTAAGTATTGTAAGAAAAATAACTACTCATAACAAAGAACATGAAAGAAACTCAAGCGAAAAAAATTCAAATTGTAACACAAACATTGTTTAACAAAAGAAATAATAGAAATAAATTGTTTATCAAGCACTGTCAAGATTGGTTCTGTAAAGATCACCATCCTTTAATCTCTTCTTGTAGTTCTGTTGGGATTGTTGTGTCAACACTCAACAGGGATCATGAGCAACTTTTTGTTAATTACATAGTCGTAATTAATGCAAAGATCAAAATCAGTTAGAGCTATTCGAGTAAATAGCTTCCTTCCAGCTTTTGAGAGGCTATCAAGGGCTCTCCTTATGACCCTTGTGTTTCCTTTTTCTTCATTATAGGTCTTTTTCAACATGATTAGGTCTGTTGGATGGAGCCTATCTGCCAAATCACCATCAGTGATTACACGGACATGTCAGGTTTGTAGTATTGAATCAATACACGTTTGGTCTGTTGCTTAGTTGATGGGGGTGAGCTTTCGGAGAAAGGAACCCAAGAATCGTTTGATCAGGTCCATGTTCTCTTTCCTTTTCTTTGTGGTATGAAACATTTGTTTGTTAAGAGAATGCGTTACTTACTGAGTTAGTGTTTAGTTTGCCTTATTGGGTAGTATAATCACTCAGAGGCATGGATGGATTAATTCAGAAATCTCATCCTTTCGGCCATAATCATGTTTCAAAACCATACATTATGGACAATGTATCCCAAGTGTGGGGATCGGGAAACCAAGGGAATGAATTTGGAGGAATGGAAATTTGGACAAAATTAAATATCTTGAACATTTTTGCAAAAATGTCCTTGAGCAGGGTTAATTGCGCTTGAAAGCTGGATTTTTAAGTGTAAATCATTAACTTTTCAATTGCTTACTTACTGGCATAGGTCCTTAAGTCATGGTCATACTCAGATTGGGTTTGTTAGAAACATTGGGTAAAAATGTCTAACCGGGAATAACAAGCTAGAGGGTAAACTTTTTATGTGTGTGTCACATTAGTTGATTAATTGTTACATTGATGACCTGTTTCGAGCAAGAACTAGATTGTTGCATGGAAATCAATAAGAAATTGGGGTTACACCTTAGGACACTTAAATTTTTTTTCATTTTTAGATCCTACCCTAATACCATGAATGATACTATTCTTGTGTTCTTATTGATAAATCAATATCATGAACCATAAAATATCATGTGAGAGACATATAATTTATGGTCTTTTTGTTTTCTCCTTTATTTTTGATGAAATATGGGTTTGATAGGTGATTAGGTGCTTAAATTGCTAGATCATTGGCTAATGAGCATGCCTCATACTTCGGTAAGTCAATGCGGATGTTTTCTATCATATACAAATATGGGTCGCAAAAGACCTTATTCGAAAATTCGAGAAAAGAAGGGTCAATGTTAGTGTGCTCCAATAGGTGGAAATGTAAAAGATGGGCCAATGTTTCCCCACAATAGATAAATTATTGAAATGGGACAACTTATGCCCAAAATTGTGATACGTGCATATATTTATGTACGTGCTAGTATAAATAAGAGTGTGTTTACGTTTCGACGTAAACTTGTTCTGCATACAAGTTAGCTCAAATATAATACGTTTTCGTTTAAAACCCCATTTTTACGTGCATATTTTTATGTGCGTGTCTGTATCAATTCGAGTTGGTCTACGTTTTGATTAAACTTTTTTGGGAAACGAGTTAGGTCAAATATAATATGTTTTCGTGCTTATTTATGTACATTTCGTAAATTTCGTTCCGATCCAAGTGGAGTCAAATTATGGTTTCTTTTTTCCTCCTTTTTAAAAGCTTTAATTGTACCACATATAACATTATGATTGTACGTTATAAATTCGATTTACTTCACGTTTTGATCCAATCGCAACACTTATATAGGTTACATTGAGTTCAATAGGATACGTTAAAACACATGTTTTTTTATGGTTAACGTATCACATAACGTTTAGATTAATGAATTCAATGTTTGTGATGTACTCGCATCGCAATGTGCACAAGCCTTAGAGCATCCACAATAGGAGGATTTGTTGGTGTTTTTAGGGAGAGAGGGAGTGATGTGGAGGAGAGAGGGTGTAGAGATGTTTGTGGTGAAGAATGAGAAAAAATGGAGAGAGAAAAGTTATGTGAGTGTAGAGAGGATAGAGAAGAGAGGAGAGAGAGAAGAAATGTGTTTGTGAGAGGGGCAAGTGAGAGAAAGATGGGGATTGGTTGGGCAAGTGCCACCTTGGCATTAGAAAAAATATGAAAAAACATCCCTTATTGGGGATGCTCTTATTGCTAGTTTAATCAAATCTGAAAGTAGTCATGATGAAATGTACCTTTCACTTTAAACCCACGTCAATAATTGATATAAAAGTAGCTGTTTAATATGGTTAAAGTATATTATATAATATAACAATTAGCAACTCGCGTCCCTTCATATCAATTTTTGCTTTTAACACACCGTCGCATCTCTTAATCGACGGAAGGCACCCGATAACTATATTTGACAACCAAAGCAACCCACAACGTTAAAAACAAAAAACACAGACCGACACGTCTCCTACCGTTTCCTGTCGTTCGCCACCGTTTCCCCATCGTTTAACACCGTTTCACACCCTATATAACCCCCACCACCACCAAAAAAACACCGACCGGAAGAATTTGGACGGTTACGAAGCAACAAAACACCAACGTCTTTTATACGGCGGTAGCGTTGCAGCGGTGGAGACGGTGACAGAGAAGTAGAAGAGAGATGGTTGGGGCCGACGTGGTTGCGGTGATGGATGATGAATATCGTTCTTTCAGATCTGTTCGATCCAGCCTTTTAATCCGGTCAGATCACGTATTTTCGGAAAGGGTAGGATAGAGAAGTAGACACAAAGGTAGAGAGGGATGCGATGATGGCTTCGATGCGGTGGTGGCGATAGTCATGCTTGGCCGGACCTTTCATGGTTTGGTGGTGCTTGGCCGGAATTTCAAGGGAAGGTGGTGTTGGGTGGGACATTTCAGAGAGAGACAGAATGAAAAAGTGAAAAGAATGACAAAATCTTTTAACGTTTCAAGAAAAAAGTTTCACAAAGATATTTGTGGGTACATCTAGAGGTTTTTCTATAGGAAATAATCAATACACTGTATAAACTACATTTTAATACAGTAAATCGTATGATATTGATATGGTGGTCTTAAATTTAACTATCCTACTTTTATTGTTTTGTTTTTTCCCTGTTATTAAGCCTTAAGTTTGAAATTAGGGCTACGGTTTGTTGTTAATACCATCAAAGCCGTGGGTGGTTGAAAATACGAATTGCAAGAGGTGCGATTACGACGAGGGTAGAATCGATTATTGAAGTCGACTACTGCGGTTGTAATAATCTCCTGTAGAACCAAGAAAAAGGGAGAATGCATTGTACAATGATCAAAAGTCAAAAGTGTGAGTTATAAGAAATTCTGATTAATTTTGTTGGGACGCCGTGTGACTTTTAATCGAAGTTTGATTTTTTTAGTACAAAATTTCAATTCTCAAGTTAAAATATAAAAATTCAATTTTCAGTTTTGATTAATTTGGTTAGGAAACTAAAGTGCGTCTTTGTGTTCAGATCTGAGATATTGTGGATTTGTGGGTATTTGCTTTTTCATGACACCTGCAAATGTTATTTCTCAATTTGATATTCATGACTCATGAGGGTAGACGATTACGTAGAAAACTGGTAGTAATGGTGCATCTTAATTTCCTATTCCAACATAATGATAATTCTACGCAATTAGCCAGTGTTGGTATGTCTTTTATACTCTTGCCTTCGTTTTGAATATGTAGAGATTATGCATATCAATAATCGTTAATCCAACTTCATGTTTTTAAGTCTATGATAACTAACTTGAAAAGTACAATATTTGTTGTGTCTTATCTTACATAATTATAAACCAACTTTTGCTTGAATGATTTAGTTCCTTTTCAATTTATTTTCAGTTTTAATGAATCTTCAAACAGTGATTGGCACCGTATGTTGTTACTTTGGATTTGAGCATCTCATATATGATCATCATGTGGTTATCTTTTGGTACATTATGTGTAGAAAACATATGTTATTTATTTGTCAGACACTAAAAGTTTCGGCATCCTTTAGACCATTTCATGATAATAGTGATGTTCTTTCCATTCTATTTTTTTCATTCATGATGCTCATTAGATGCTAAAACCCAACCTTGAAATTTATAACACCATTTGATTTAATATTTCGTTTTACATGGTTTGAAATTAGTGGGTTAAAAGATGCCTTTTTAATGTATACCATCTTTTTCATGGTTGATGTAACCTGTTTTGAAATGCAACAAATCAATACCAAAATTTCATCTCAAATGTTTATCATAAATTTTGGATTTGATGTTTTGTTATGGTCATTTTAAACAGAAATAATCTATCTTTTTGTTTATTCTATATTTCGCTTTGTTGTTTTTTATATAGATCTGTTGTGTTTTTGTTTATCAGCACATACGTCGGATGGATTAGAGTAGGTTGTGATAACAAACACTAATATGACTATTCTAAAAAAACATGAATTAATGATAAATGTGAATGTGAATGTAAATAATAAGTTTTAAAAATCTAAATTATATAGGACGTGAATGAAGAAAAAAAGAATTCAACAACAGTTTATACAAAAGAAATAAATGTTTGATACTAAAAAAGAGACCAATAAGGTAAGCTAGAAATAAATGTTTTGCTTATACAAAAAGAATTTTCACATTTGATACTAAACACTTTGATAATCAACATCTCGCCGCAACGCGCGAGTAGCGTCAACTCGTTTAACAACAAAAAGAAAATTATGCATAAGCTATATTTTCTTAATATGCATTGAAATAAGGATTAAAAATAAACAATATCTTAATGTGTTTGTTGTATGAAGTTTAGAAACTTAATTAATAAGTGACATTTAAGGGCCAAACCTATAACAACACTTTTAGTACCTTTCATCTTATTCATTACGTCAGTTGTTTTACGGGTTAACACTTTAAATTTGACTTTGCTTGAACTATAAAAAGTTTAGTTAATTTTAAAAGTAAAATATCATAAAATAAAATGCAAAAAAAGGCATAATTGTCGAAGAATTGTAGGAAAACGTGAAAAACTGGTTTGTCAGTATTTTGTGACAACGCTTGTGACGAGAGGTTTTTGTCAAAATTTGTGGCAAATTTTGTAGCTATCCTGATTACCGACAAGTTTATTGGTTATTTCACACGCATTTTTTTGTAGTAAATCTGTAGGTAAGACAAATTTTCTACAAATTTGACTGTTACAAAGTATGCAGTTTTCTAGTAGTGAGAAGTATATGCGTATTAAAAGGGATGTCTTAAGTTTAAACTTGAACGATAGAGTAAATTAGAATTATTGGTGTTAAATAGTGTATGAGTAATATTTATATTTATAGTTATTTTTTTTTTGTTTTTACAAAATATACCTTCATACTTCATTTATTATACAACTTACATTGTTAACTAGTCCCACATATGTCTATCATGTGTCAATACTTCTGTACTATATTATTTTTTATCTAATTTATTCATCTGTTTTTTTCTATACATCCCACATGTATATCTCATGTGTCAATTAAGAATGAATATTTGGTATCCGGTACTTGTATTGAATCGTATTAGGTATATCCGTACCAGTACTGGTATTGATACCCTTTTTGCTGTTTTTTAGTATCGGTACTGGTATTTACGGGTAAAATACCGGTAAATAGTGGTATAATTGATACCAGCACATGTACTAATCTTCCTCGTTTTTCGGTACCGTTACTTTTGATATCGAACAGATACCATCCTCATCCCTAGTGTTAATACTTTTGTACTATATTATTTTTATCCTATTTGTTCATTTGCTTTTTTGTATACAAATCATAACTTCATTAATTTATCTGTTTTTTCTGTTATTTCCTTACGCTTTTCATCTTTATTTATTATTTAACATTTCATTTGTAGGAAACTTTATTATATATTTAAAGTTTCGTTAGTGGTTTAGTGGCATTGAATTGGTGATTACCCCTCCATATGAAAGCTGATACGAGGTTTAGGTGTAAATAATATTTGCATTTAAAAAAATTTGTTCAAAAGGGATGTATGCAGTTTTCTAGTAGTGAGAAGTATATGCGTATTAAAAGGGATGTCTTAAGTTTAAACTTGAACGATAGAGTAAATTAGAATTATTGGTGTTAAATAGTGTATGAGTAATATTTATATTTATAGTTATTTTTTTTTGTTTTTACAAAATATATCTTCATACTTCATTTATTATACAACTTACATTGTTAATTAGTCCCACATATGTCTATCATGTGTCAATACTTCTGTACTATATTATTTTTGGCATGTCTATTCACACACCCATGTTGTCTATCCACACATCCCCAGTGTCGAGCTGTGGTCAGAGCGTGGCGTTTTGGTCCGGTCAACCAGACAAAGACTGACGGGTCTGTTGACCGGACCAAAACGCCGAGCTTTGGCCGCGTTCTGGTCCTGTCAACCAGACAAAAGACTGACACCTGGTCAGTCTTTTGGCTGGTTGACAGGACCAGAACGCGGCCAAAGCTCGGCGTTTTGGTCAGGTCAACAGACCCGTCAGACACCCGTCAGTCTTTTGTCTGGTTGACCGGACCAAAACGCCACGCTCTAGCCACAACTCGACACTGGGAGGTGTGTGAATAGATAAAAGAG
Source organism: Helianthus tuberosus (assembly GCA_030545235.1). Lineage (NCBI taxonomy): Eukaryota > Viridiplantae > Streptophyta > Magnoliopsida > Asterales > Asteraceae > Helianthus > Helianthus tuberosus. The sequence goes on from JARYGA010010756.1 coordinate 40,922, forward strand.
TAGGTGAGGGTGTGTGAATAGCAAGACCCATGTTTAAAAGGTTTTATCAGAAGGTGTCCCACCAAAAAAATATCTGCTCATTATTTCTAGGGTTGAATAATGGAAACGTGGTTTATTCCTTCTGAGAGCACCAACATCGTGGGGTTTAAAATGTTGATCCGTATGTTAAACATACATTTAAAAAACAAATATATAAAATAAAAATAATACTCACTAAAAAACAAATTCATTAAAATTAAAAACATTACATAAAACCTAAACAAGACGAGATAATAAACTTAAATAAGCTACATAATTGAACCTAAACATACCAGATAATTAAACATAAACAAGACGAGAATTAAACACTACAAGAAAACGGGGCAATAGGGGCGACATATGTCGTCACTTAAAACCCCTAATGTCGTCGCTATTACCAATAGCGGCGACATGCCGCCGCTAAAGGTTGGCCAGTATTGCCCCATATGTCGTCGCTATTGGTACATGTCGCCGCTAAAGGGTTGACTCAATAGCGGCGAGATGTCGCTGCTAATGCTTTAGCCGGAGTTTTGCCTGAAACTTCACCGGAGACGAGTTTGACAGGTCGCTGGTAATAAGTCTTAAGACGGAATTGCAGATAACAAACTTTAGGGAACTTATAAACCGGTTTTCCAAAAGATCAAACAAAGATTGAAGACAAAGGAGAATCATATTTTCATTCAAATATCGTAAATCCTCTCACACCCCAACAGATGGCGGTAGGGGTGTTCACGATCCGATCCGATCCGATCGAGGGTATGCTCATGCTCGGATTGAATTACAACCGATCCGATCCGAGCGGATCAAATTTGTAAAACCGATCGCAAAAGTGATGCTCATGCTCGGATTGAATTTTTCGAGCGATCGTCGAGCGATCTTCGATCGATCTTCGAGGCGACGAGGCCTGAAACAAGTCCGACGAGGCGACGAATAAAGACATACCGATTGAAGCCTGAAACAAGTCCGACGATTAATTAACAAAAAAACATACCGATTGAAGCCTGAAACGATTAATTAACAAAAAAACATACCGATTGAAGCCTGAAACAAGTCCGACGAGGCGACGAATAAAGACTGGAGCGAACAGAAACAGATATTTAACGATTATTGAAGAATGAACGGATACATATATTTAACGATATGTTGCAGGAACTGAAACATGAGCGACTAACCTTTTAGGAGACACTTGAGCCGATGATTGTCCGATGAATTGAGTCGGAGACACTTGAGCCGATGATGAATTGAGTTGGAAAGGGAGACTGAGAGTCGACGGAGACACTGAGCAGTTGAGACTTGAGAGCGGCGACTGAATGAGTGAATTGTTATAGGAAATAGATTTAGGGTTAGATTTTTATACTAAATATGGGCTAATATTATTTGGGCTTTTAATTATTTTGGGCTATTATATTTTTTGGGTTTTTAATCTATAAAATATATAATATATATATATATATATATGTATATATATATATTAATTATTAATAAAAATAATTCGAGCGAAACCGAGCGATCGTCGAGCGAGCGGAGCCTTGCTCATGCTCGGATTGAATTTGAATCGAACCGATCCGATCGGCTCATTTACAAACTGAGCGGGAATCGAACGAGCATTTTTCGATCATTTTTCGAGCGATCGTCGAGCGATCTTCGATCGTCGAGCAGTTTGGACAGCCCTAGATGGCGGAATCATCGGGGCGCGGCACTAGGCGAATTAGATTGCTCAAGAGAATCCATAACAACTATATTGCGACAGTATTTAATGTGTTCATTATCCCATACTAATACACAATACAATCACATAAGGTATCACAGATTTCTTGTCCTCTTGAACAATACAAATCCGTCAACATAGATTTTAGGTGAGTTTCTAGACTTCCTAGCTTGATTCGATGTAGACTGTGACTGAACCTGCAACATACGTTAAAATAATCTCAATACAAAAGTATTGGCGAGCATACAGGTTTGATATGTAATAGTGTAATAGATAAAAGCTGCGAATTTCCACATACATAAACGTAATACACGACATATATACTCACAAAACTGATACTACCAGCTAAGTCCTCGAGTTGCGATTGCGATTGCTAAACTAGGCCTCGTCGGGCTCAATAGTACTATACTAGTCATGGTGGGACGTCGCGAGTATAAGTCCTAGCACATATGTAACTAGCATCACGTATAACTATGCACGTAAGTCATTCGCAAGTGACAAGTAGTTTAAGAATTTGTTGTAATTCAATTTGATAGCAACGTATGTTACACCCAAAAGTGCAAAAGCAAAAAGGGTTCCAGTATACTTACTGTCGGTGCTCAGCAAGCAGCAACTTGGTTGGATTGAAGGGAGCGCGTGTGAGATTATCCTGATTACAGATCGATAGCGTAAGCGTTGAATAGTGCGTGAAAGGGAGCAAGGTGTCAATGGATCGGACAGTACTCCGATCGGATGGCAATCCGATCGAGTGGCCGGTCGATCGGGTGACAATCCATTCGGATGGTCATCCGATCGGGTGACCATTCGATTGGATTGCTACCTCGTTGAGAATGATGTGTTTGTGTATAATGGTTTGCCTTTTGAAGTTTTCGTTGTAGCACTTTGAAAACAGAGAAGTATCTCTACCTTTAGGTCGGTCGATCGGGTGGCAACTCGATCGGTGTCACACCCCGAATATCAGAGCATTGGCGTGACTGGACTGGTATCTTCATTACACAGCGGAAGCAAATAAGCTAAGTCTTTTAGAAAATGAACGCCCACTAAGTACTCGACTCTTCATGGTTCTCCTATTCCAACTGTGCCTTGTCTTAGAAATGCAACCTGAGAAAGAAACATGCGAAAAAGTCAACATAAAGTTGAGCGAGTTCATAGTTTGTTTGTAAAAGATTTGAAATAAATCTTTTTGAATAACCGGTTTTTGAAGTATTGTTGAGAAAACGAATTTAAAATCATTTTCTTGTCATGTTATACGGAAAATTTGTGTTTGTAACGCATTATGTAACATGTATTCTTGTATAGATCAAGTATTTTTGTGTACACCACGTACATGGGGAGTACTTGTTGTGACTCCCTGTCGAAGTACTCGTTCTGACTCCTTGGCGGAATACTCGTTCTGATTCCTTATCGGAGTACTCGTTCTGACTCCTTGGCGGAATACTCGTTCTGATTCCTTATCGGAGTACTCGTTCTGACTCCTTGGCGGAATACTCGTTCTGATTCCTTATCGGAGTACTCGTTCTGACTCCTTGGCGGAATACTCGTTCTGATTCCCTATTCGTAGCACGATTTCTCGTATCATTTCTGAAAACGCATCATACTTGGTTCTCGTCCTCACCAAGTGTGTTTCTTGTTATCATACCATTTGTATACATTGTAAATTTGTATCTTGTAATCTCTTGTATTTGTATTTTCCCGTAGTTTATAAAACTAGAACTCGTGTGTATGCATATTTCGAAAAATACGCTTGTTTGAAAAAACGGTATAAAACATAAGCTTTTCGTAAACCATTTGTGTCAGTTAAAACTTGCTTGTAAAATGGTTTAGAAATATGTAATTCTTGTGTGCTTTGCAAAAAGTGCATGTCTTTCCACCTTGAAAACATTTATAAAAATGTAAAACCATAAAAGGTGGGGTTATGAACTCACCTGAATATTCCTGTGCAAAGCTAACTATATACGACTTCGTGATGTCGTTTCCAAGACTTGACTTGCTAGCGTGCATTCTACAATATTCCATCTTCTCGTGTCGAAACATTGAACAGTTTCACTGAGTTGACCGGGTCAACTGAGTTGACTCGCTGAGTTGACCGGGTCTGACTGAGTTCATCAATGAGTTAACCGGGTCGAGCCGAGTTGCATCGAGTCGACCCGTTTCGTGAACCCGAACCTCCGCTGACCCGAACCGGAGCCGTTGACTAATCTGCCCGAACCGAACCCGATCTGAGCCGAGACCCACAACTCGAACCCGCTGGCTTGTTGACTGAACCGCACCGAGACACCCGAAGCTGAAATTTGAACCGGAGTCGCGAATAACCACCATCATCTTCACATCACCGGTGAAACTCACCGGTCCGAAGCACAGACCGCCGGGAAAAGTCAAGGACCACCGGTCCGAGTAAAAGACCACCGGTCCGAGGCACAACCACCGCTCATCATCACCATCGGCTCTCTCTCTTTCTCTGTTGTTAGAACCGCCGCACACCACTGCCACCGCCGCTCACGGCGGTGCTGCTTCATCTCCGGCGCTCTCTCTCTCTCTCATCTCGATCTCTCTCTCTCTCTTCCTGAGTCTCTCTCTCCCCGCTGTCTCTGTCTTCGTCGTCCGGCCCCACTGCCGCCGCTCACCACCACCCAACAGTGATGGTGGTCCGCCTTGCTGCACGAAGAGAGGGGGGTGTGTCGGCTCGTGTAACAGAGGGGAAAGGGAGTGGAGGTGAATGAATGATATGGTTTTAAGGTGTGTGTTATCTGTTTAATTGAATTCGAGAGATGGAGGGTGTAGAAGGATTGAGGTTTTCTTCTCAATCGATTTGTCTGATCTTTGAAGGTGTGTAGTGAGGAGAGATGGATGGGTTTTCATTTATAGACCACAGTGTCTTTTATGCCTATTGAGTATTCAAGTTGCCTTCAAGTTGCATGCTTTATCCTTTGTATCAAAATCCTTTGAAGAGATTTTGCAAGATTATGTGAATCTTGTTTAGATTTTTGTAAATCTTAATAAGATTTTTTTTAAGGGATGATCTAATATATTATGTGCAAGTTTAGGCTTGTGGGTTTTGGGCTTGGGCCCAGGGCCCACAAGCCCATCTCATGTGTAAGTGGCCCGTAATTCCTACGAGACCCGATATCGTGACCCAAACTTCATAAGCATAAAATATTCGTGTAACATCCATATTTGTCGGTGTCGTCAGTATTTCGTACGGTTTCAGATCGTCAACGTTTACCGTTTAGCATGCTCTCTGTAGACCGTCATGCGCGTACTGTAAAGTCGATCGGGCGTTCATAGGCACTCCAAAGGCCTAATTAAATCAATTTGCGCTGTAAACACTAATTATCATCGCGTTAATCACCTGTTAATCACGTAATTAAGGGCGTAAATTACCGGTTGTCACATTCTCCCCCTGTTAATGAAATTTCGTCCTCGAAATTTAGTTTACGTTAACTCCTTAGAGCTACGTTATGCTTAGAAAATACGAATAGTACCAAAGTGAACGATCATGAAATCGAATCAAGACTTATTCGAATGATGTGAATTCAAGGACGTATCACAAGATTCAAATGAATTCTAGAAATGATCGCATCAAATAAATGAACTTAGATTTCAACAAGCTCATATGTACTAGTTTGCATGAATCGCTCGATCGTGATCAGCGCAAGCTGCAAGTTCTACCGACGCCACAAGGTGTCGTAGTGAATGAAACAATTCAATAATAGCGGTGATTGAACAAGTATCACCTGTGTTTTGCATCGAATGCTCAATCGTAATTAGCCCAAGCTAAAAGTTTATACTGGCACCACAAGGTGTCGAAATCAACAAACGACTTAATGGAGTCGTAGACCAAACAAATCTACTACGACTCAGAACAATGAAACGCTTGTTAAAACGAATTCGAATATGATGTTTCCAATACATCATATGGTGTCTTGAATTGAATATGTGTAATGAACAAGTTCAAACAATTGAATTTGATTTCGGCGTAAGCCGACAGTAAATACATGTATCGACAAGAAAGCTTTTGGCATGGTCACAACGAAAAAAAACTATGTATGTAACTTGAAAAGAAAAGAATTTTCAAGAAAATGTGCTGACTTGATAACAAAGAAGCCAACAATTTCAATAATGCGGGTCATTCGAATCACAAGCGAAATAATATTTGAACTTTAATGAAACGCTTTTTTTCGAAACAAACCACATGCGTATCAAACGATGCATGCGTAACATATGAATTTTCAAGAAATGAAGCAAATGAATATTCGCTATACTGAAAGAAATGGTCGTGACACAATGACCATCAAGAGGAGTAGAGATACGAAAATCTACTCAGTAAGTGTGAAAGTCGAAATTTCAATAAAAGAAATTTGAGGACTTTACCTGGGGTTGCATGTGATAACTGGTTGTTAGGTGACATTACCATAGAATGTCGAATATAGCGTGCTCATCGTTAGCTGAAATAGGGGGAATACGGTGACTTGCGTCTTTTCCTTAGCATGACTCGTGTCGTTTGCAGGACCGCGTGCCCACTGCCGCTTCCTGATCGATAGTTTTTGCGCTGACAGGATTAGCATCATCGTTGAAATGCTCCATAGCGTCTTTTCGGTGACTTCACCTCGAAAGTCGTATGTGGCGTACTTCAACCTCCGTTGATGTATAGCTTAAGTTTTACGTATACCTGTGTTTCGTTATGCCTAGGCTGCCTGCTCGGGAAGTCAAAATATCATAGACAATATGGATAATAGTGTGTGCCCGAGTTAATATTCGCAGTTCCTACGTGATGACCTTTAATGAAATTCAACATGAGTTTCCGAAGGTCTTAAATGCATGTTTCCTAAACTCTCAGAGTTTTGTGTACTGTATGCGACTGTTTTTGTGTACCATGTATAAAATACCACAATAGCGTATGTTTGAAAATGAAATTTTGACTGTTTGTTTTTCGGCAACGGTTGGAGACCATATTCGAGTACTATGCGTTCTGTATGTATTCAACGTTTTAATAATCTAAGTCCCTAGAGAAATATGAGGTTAGAGCCTAGGTATCTCTACAGAAAACCCTGTTCGCTGTAACCTATAGCTCTGATACCAATCTGTCACACCCCGAATATCAGATCATTGACGTGACTGGACTGGTATCTTCATTACACAGTGGAAGCAAATAAGCTAAGTCTTTTAGAAAATGAACGCCCACTAAGTACTCGACTCTTCATGGTTCTCCTATTCCAACCGTGCCTTGTCTTAGAAATGCAACCTAAGAAAGAAACATGCGAAAAAGTCAACATAAAGTTGAGCGAGTTCATAGTTTGTTTGTAAAAGATTTGAAATAAATCTTTTTGAATAATCGGGTTTTAAAGTATTGTTGAGAAAACGAATTTAAAATCATTTTCTTGTCATGTTATACGGAAACTTTGTGTTTGTAACGCATTATGTAACATGTATTCTTGTATAGATCAAGTATTTTTGTGTACACCACGTACATGGGGAGTACTTGTTGTGACTCCCTGTCGGAGTACTCGTTCTGACTCCTTGTCGGAATACTCGTTCTGATTCCTTATCGGAGTACTCATTCTGACTCCTTGGCGGAATACTCGTTCTGATTCCTTATTGGAGTACTCGTTCTGACTCCTTGGCGGAATACTGGTTCTGATTCCTTATCGGAGTTCTCG
>JARYGA010010757.1:0-23786 GCA_030545235.1 Helianthus tuberosus
TCCATTACGCCACTTTTGCAAAAACGCCCAATAATGCCCCCATGCTGACTGGACTGCCACATGGTAGAAAACGCCCCAAGGTGGGGGCATTATTCATCAAACCACTACGCATGTTCTGATAAAGGTAGAAATTAAAGGAGGAAAAGTAAAAGAGATTTCTAGGAAAAAGAGACTCACACAGAAGAGGTCAAAAAGTCAAGTTGTCTCCTACAAGGAAACTATATGGGAAAATTACCAAAATGTCTCTTGACCAAGTGCATTTGCAAAATTGTCACCTTCCTGCGTCCTTGGAAAGTCCTCCCAGCTTCGGAAGCGTCCGCATTTCGCGTTGAAGCGTCCGCCTTTCACGTTGAAGCGTCCGTTTCCTTTCAAGCGACACGTGTCCGATGTTGAAGCGTCCGCCTCAGGCGCAATGCGTCCGTGAAGCTTCTGAAGCGTCGGCCAACGACGCATGTTCCGTATCTTTGTCCAATTTTTTTTATAACTTATAAACATTTCTAACATGGGATCATGTGCATGCTCTTTATAAAAACTATATGTATGTTAACGGAGCAAATTTTAAACGATATAAAACATGTTATTTTTAGTTAAAATTTTTTATATTAAACATTAAAACATAACATAATAAAAAACAAAAAAAAAACAAACAACACATAATATTATATTATATCTAAAACCATATCCTAATAGCCTCCCACTCTGAGACATGTTTGAAATCATGTCTCTCTTCATGACGGTAGTTGATGAGGGCCACCTCCTTCTGATCGTCCTCACCAAGGTCCGACATTTCTGCCTCCACTTTCTTGAAATACCGATCAAATCTCTCGCATTCCAACCGTAGGACACGGAACCTGGAGGATAGTGCGTCAACGGTCCGGTTGTGGTCCGGACCACGTAGTTGGGCGAAATTCTGTTGAACACGGACCCAGAGCCCATCGTGTCCTCGACGTGGAGGATCGATCATGGCCTGCTCCCATGCTTCGCACAGAGCAATGTCTTCAACGTCAGTCCAGGAGGTGGCCATTGTGGGGTCGTTGACGTCGTCGGATTTTCTAGTGAAATGGCTGATTTTGTTTGCAATTTTTTTGAAAAACGGCGGGTGTTTTGATAAGTGATAACTGAACGGGTTATATAGTGGGGTAAATGTGTGCAACGGTAAAAGTTAAACGGCTTTTGAGTTTCCAGGCCTCGGAAGCGTCGGTCAACATCGGGGGAGCGTCGTCGGGGTCAAGCCTCGGAAGCGTCGTCCAGGCCTCGGAAGCGTCGTCCGGGCCTCGGAAGCGTCGTCCGGGCCTCGGAAGCGTCGTCCAGGCCTTGGAAGCGTCGGCCAGGTCTCGGAAACGTACACATGGACGCATTAAAAAATTATGGTTATCATGCGTCGGAACGGAACGGACGCTTCAACACGTGTCGCTTCAACACGTGTCGCTTGAAAGGGAACGGACGCTTCAACGTGACAGGCGGACGCTTAAACGCGAAATGCGGACGCTTCCGAAGCTGGGAGGACCTTCCAAGGACGCAGGAAGGTGACAATTTTGCAAATGCACTTGGTCAAGAGACATTTTGGTAATTTTCCCAAACTATATTTGGTGAAGTTTTTATTCTATAGTCCTCCCCAGAAGTACATCTGGTCCACTGCTTTAGGGTTTTTAGCTTTTCACTTACATTTCTCTCTTGGTGCATATAATTTAGGGTTTTCAGCTTTTCACTCACATTTCTCTCTTGGTGCATATAATGAATAGCAAACTTTAAAACAGTATTATACAAAATTATATTTTTGTATTTTATCAATACAACTTACATTATACACATTTAAAACAATATTATACAAAATTATATTTTGTATTTATCAATACAACTTACATTATACACATAGGGGTAAGATCAAATAAAAAGTTGATTTTGCCTAAGTAGGATGAGAAGTAATCTTAACCATTCATTTTTCAAATCAATGGTTAAGATAAAAGTGTAGGAGAAAGGATGAATGCAAGGGTATTTTGGGAAAATCATATTTATGAACTTTCTCTCTACATGCAAGTCACATGCATATTTCACCCCAATTTTTTAAAATTTCATAACTTTTTTATACGACAATATTTTTTCATAAAAATTTCACCATAAAATCGAGCGTCTTTTTATCTTTAATTTGAGTACCATATTGCTATAGAAAATATGAAAACTAAAAAAACCCACTAAAATGTGTTGTATTTCTATGTTGTATAACATTTTTTTGTGCTGGATTTTTGTACTATATTTTTGTCAGCCCATACGTAAGCAACAGACTGACACCGTAGTAGGACGTGACTTCACCTCCACAACCGACAAGCCTGACACACCTGCATGTATTCGTTTTTTTGGTTTTAAATGGATGTAATACAGGTGTCAATATCCCATTTGACATACATTTTTTTCAGTTGATATACTCAAAGCCGGTATCATATCATTACTATAACAAATTGATTCAATACCGTAATGACCCAAACTAATATCGACTTAAAGCCCGCTGCAGAGCGCGAGAAATCCACTAGTTTCTGTATTATAATAAAATCATTTACATCTAAGATTTTTTTTTGAACGACTAATTTCTTTAATACGTGTCGGCTGTGAGATTTGAACCAAACGCCTCCCCCTTTCTAACCCAAGTATTTAAATATTTTGCCTTTTCCAATGAATCACACATTGTTCATTAAAGGAAAACCAAAAAAAGATCTTTTAGTTATCATCACAAGCATAGATCATAATTGCTTTTTAAGGGTAAAATTGTAATTCCAGAAACTCAATCTCGTCTTCTTCAACGACGGTACGATTATCTTCTTCTCAACATTGATTTTTAAGTTTTGGATGTTGAGTAATGGTACACTGTTCCATATCTCGAATGTATGTATTTTATTTTTATTTTTATTTCCACTGTATATACTTTTTTCAGTAACATTCTCTTAAGAAAATGAAAATGAAGAACTTGTCAAAAGTAAGTTTGTGAAATGATGTTTGTTTTTTTTTTTTTTAATTTCATTTATGCTACATTGCCTTCGGATATCATTTATGCAAGCAAATCACTAAAAAATAAGTTGAAAAGTTGCTAGAGAATCATATAATTTTAGATTTGAAGTTTTTGTTTCTATTTATGTTTTATTCTTGTTTAATACTATTTCTTTCTAGATCATTTCAGATATGAAACTGTTAAATAAGTGTATATATGAATACAGTTGTTAAATAATTTCATTGTTGGCTGAAATGCATGATCCATGGCCATTCCCATGATTTTTTTCATTGATTTTAAGGATAAATTTTTTTTTTTTTTCATTTAATTAGAATTATATTAACCAGAAAACTTGTTAAGTTACATCAAAACAGAAGGTAGACGGGCAACAAGCTGCGCCGCCAACCCTTTCTGAATTGCAAACCCCAACCTCCCGAACACAAACCCCTGCCCCCTTGGGGTCGAACAATTGCTGTGGATAACCCGTTGAACCCTCGTCAAGAAGTTGATGGCTTCTGGCGCTAGGGAGCCAAAAGTATCAAAGGCAAAAGGGATAAAGACATGTTGGTTCTCTGCGCAAGCTTTAGCGTGCTTATCCACTTTCTTTGATTCTGCCTTTCTTGCTGCTAGTCCAGCTACAAACCCGTTTTCCCTTAAACCAACCAAAGGGGAAACCCCCGTGAGGTCTACACAAGCATGTTTCCCCCCAGCCCAGCCAAAGACGAGCAGATCCGCTGGTCGCAGAGTAGATCTCCCTTCCATAGGGATAAATTGGTCATTTATTAAGAATATATGAATGATAGTAAGTAAAAAGAATGAAAAGCAAGTACAAATTTATTTATGTGATTTTCTTATTTAATATGAATAAAACAAATTCAGGGGGTGTTTGAATAAAAGGACACACATAACATAACCATTTGTGAACACACAAGTAACCAACAATGGGGAACAAAGGCGTTAACCGGTCGTGTAAAAAAGCTTCAAAATCGAGCATTCAAGTGAAAAGAAAATCACCAGAACTTGGTCTGAACGAGAACTCAATTCGAAAAAGGAAGAAGGAGAATAAGGTGAAAGTTGTGAATCATCTTATTTATTGTTGAGGCATTGCTTATTTTCATTTGTTTGTTTGATCTTCGGTAGGGAGTTGAAGAAGCAAAATGGTGCCACCAATGTCATCGTCAAGATGTTGTGTTCGAGTGCGAAAAATGCCGGTCTAAGAACTATTGTGTCGGTTGCATCACTAGATGGTATTATTTATTTTCCATACTGGAAAGAGGATTTTTATCTAAAAATTTAACAATTAAACACAAAGAGTATGTGAGTTAGCCGTTCAAAAGAAAACAAAGCCTTAGTCTTGTACTAAACTGACATAATATACGTGTAGGTACCCCCACATATCAAAAGAGGAGTTTGTTAAAGCGTGCCCCGTTTGTTGCAATAACTGCAATTGCAAAGCATGCTTGCGTCGATTTTCGCCTAAAGTTAGTTCCTCCAGCAAACACTTTGGTATTTATTATATGCATAATTAATTCAGAGAGTATAGTAACAACTAATATTTATGCAGGATATGCAGCTGGGGTATTCTTGCTCAGAACTCAATAAAATTAAATACTCTAAACAAATCCTATACAAAGTGTTCCCTCTTGTAACAAGACTCAATGAAGACCAGCTGACGGAGAAGGAAATAGAGGCTAAGCTTAAAGGTAACTCCTTTGCATTCGATTCTTTTTGTAAGTAAGTTAATTAACAGTTATTTATTATTATCACATTGGGCAGGTGTATCTATATTAGAGTTAGAGTTACAGGATGCGGATGTATTTTGGTAAGTCATAATACTTAATGCTATCAAAGTGTTTTATATAAAGTTCTCAGAAGTTATGTTTTTATGCAGTGACAGCTGTGGAACATATTTCTTTGACTTATATAGAAGTTGTGCATGTGGATATGTTTTATGTCTTGTGTGTTGCCGAGAGTTGCGCGATGGTCAGCTTAAGAGTGGATGGAAAGCCCGCATAGATGGTAGCATTCCTTGCCCACCAAAAGATATTGGTGGTTGTAATGATGGGACCCTTGATTTGAAACGCATAATGTGTGTTGATTGGATTGTAGATATCCTAGAGAAAGCAAACCGGGTATACAAAATCGACAATGGTTATGATGATCCCCAAACCTGTATGGAATTCAATGAGAGTTGTTTGTTTTCTTTGAGTGCTAAAGACATTCAACCTCAACATATGCAACATTTCCGATCGCGTTGGTCAAAAGGTGAGCCAATAATAGTCCATGATGTTCTTTCAACTTCTTCAGGGCTAAGCTGGGAGCCAATGGTTTTGTGGCGTGCTTTTCGTGACATGACAAAAAAAGACAATTATGACGTGAATGCAGTTAACTGCTTGGATTGGAGTAAGGTGACTGTCACATAAAAAACCTAATAATAACTAACTATCGCTCGTCATTCCATTAAACAAACTAACTATCACTCATGATGTACAGGTGACTATCAATCTTAGCAAATTTTGTAAGGGATACTCTGAAGGTCAAGTTACAAAGCGGATTTTGAAGTTGGAGGATTGGCAACCTTGTTGCTTACAACAAGGAGAATGGCCATGCCATTTTATTGAATTTGTTAAATGCTTGCCTTTTAAAGATTACACAAGCCCTCATAACGGCTACCTTAATATGGCTGTGAAGTTGCCGGATCTGTCATCAAAACCGAACATGGGTCCAAAGATGGATATTGCTTATGGAGGCTCTGTTACTAAGCTTCACTATGAAAAATCTGATGCTGTATGGTTTCTTTTATACTTAAATCTTATTTTGTTCTAATATTCCGTCGTCGTATGGATAATCATCATGGTTTTAACATAAAGTTAGCGCCTAGGATGTCATTGGCAAAAATATCTGAAATCATTAACTTGTAGGTGAATATAATGACACATACAAATTCTGCATCAACAACACTTAACAAGACAAAAATAGTGAAACAAGAGCATGGTGACCAACATGAAGTGGGCCCACAAAGTCAACAAGATGTAGTTGACCCAATGGAGGGAGTTGCTCTGTGGGATATATTTCAGAGGCAAGATGTACCTAAATTGGAGGAATATCTAAGAAAGCACTCCGCAGAGTTTAGGCATACTGGTTGTCGTTCAGTTGAGCAGGTATTTTATTCTATTGCAACCTTCATATAAAACTATTGTCTATTGTTATCATCACAAATATGAAATATGCATTATATCATTTCTATAGTAACCTACACCTTGTAAATAAATACGAAATCTGCATTAAAAACACACTTTGGGTGACCTGTTCAATATATTTGACATCTCTCTTCTTTATATTTTTTACCCATTTGACCTGTTAGAGGTGAAACATAACCATAGTCGACCCGTTCATAAGTAAGGGATTATCCACAATGCATTCATTCAAAAGCTTATGTGATGCCGCAGGTTTTTCACCCAATACATGATCGGACATTTTACCTTAACATGGAACATAAAAGGAAGCTTAAAGAGGAATTTGGTATGTCTTTGACAAACTTATTTCCGATTGCTTGTCATGTAGACGTACAGAGTCACCAACCCTTTTTTTATTCTGGTTAGGAATTGAACCATGGACCTTCAAACAAAAACTGGGTGATGCACTTTTTATACCAGCTGGTTGCCCTTATCAAGTGAGAAACTTGAAGGTCAGAATATATACCAACCTTTATATATACGTATATCACTTACGCTATTAACTTGTAGAACACTTTCTTTTCTAATAAAATTTCCTTCTTACAGTCAAGCACGAAGGTTGAACTAAACTTTATTTCACCTGAAAGTCTTGGCGAATGCATCCGCTTACAAGATGAACTACGTATGCTTCCCAACAATCACAGGGCCAAACAACAAAGACTAGACGTAAACTATCTGAATTTCCTGCTCATAAATTTCTCGTTATTTAAATCAAGAAACTGGTGGTCGTTTGCATGTTTTCCTGTTACATAACCTCCTGCTTTTTATGTTCTATAGATTGGGAAGATGTTGATTTATGCATTAGACCACGCTGTAGCAGAATTGTCGGGGTTTATGGATTCAAATGGTCCCACGGATAATCTTCAAGATCAGTTCACCAACGGTATGCAAAATGCAACATTCAACATCTGTAACAACCTTAATGTGTGTTGATTCTCATTACTTTTTTGTATCAAATGTAGTTGACGAAGGAGATCGTATGAATGGCTGGATATGGGAATCTGACGATCCCCAAGATGCTTTAGCACCGCCACTCGATCATCCGCCTGCCACCATAGAAGATCCAGAGAAATTGTGGCGAGGGAATGCTGTTGGACCGGTAGAAAAAGAGATGTTACTAGCAATTGAGGAGCGCTATCCGCAAACATTTCAAAAGCTACCAATTCTTCCAGATAAGCCTTATTGGCGGTCCGCTTTGGAACAACTTATTAATTTCATCAAAAGTTTTATGCAAAAATCTGTGCATGAGTTGGAAGAGGATGAGCTCACTAGTCTTGAGACGGATATAGATTTTTTTGAAAGGATTGGATTTGATCTCTCGTGGGCCCGTAACAGGGTACACATGGTGAGAGATCTCAAATTTGGGAATGACCCTTTGAGGCTGGAGTTGGTCGAAGCCATTACGAGGACTAAGAGGGCTCGAGTAGAGTTTGAGAGGGCTCAGTTAGAGTATGATAGAGCTACAGATGCCCGAAACAAGAAGCTTCATGAGATGGCACACAAGTATGGCTCTGATTACAATGACGTGTTAAATGGCGAACTTGGTTTCGGTATGCTGCCCGGGTATTAGGTGACGACTGACGAGGATGTTAGATTTTAGGAGCAGCTTATGATATGTGTAGGCATAGTGGGTTAGATAATGATGTGTAAGGTTGTGCAAAAACCGTGACTGACTAGTGATAAGAGGAGGTTTGTTACTTTGTCTGGTTCTTGGTTAATGTTTTCCGACACGGTACGGTTCAAAACCGGCGAGTTGCTACATCATCATCATCATCATCATACTCAGTAAATCCCACCAATAGCAAAGCTAAGGTAGGGTCTGAGGAGGGTAAAATGTAGACAACCTTACCTCTATCCCGTAGGAATAGAGAGGCTGCTTCCAGTGAGACCCCCGGCTCGATAGTAGTTTTGCTTCAAGCCTTGGACATGAGGCACATAACACTCGGCAATCGGGACAAAGACCGATTAGTGCATGTTCCCTTTTGTCTTTCGGCGAGTTGCTACGTCTTTTATTAATAATGTTATATATTACTTTCTAGATCCATGGCCATTCCTATGATTTTTTCCATTGATTTCAAGGATAAACTGGTCATTTAATAAGAATATATGAAGGATAGATGGTAAATAAAAAGAATGAAAAGCAAGTTCAAATTCTTTTATGTGATTTTTCCTATTAAATATGAATAAACAATCAGGGGGTGTTTAAATAAAAGGACACACATAACATAACCCCATACTAAGCACACGAGCAACCAACAACGGGGAACAAATGTGTTAACCCATCGTGTAAAAAAGCTTCAAAATCGACTATTCAAGTGCAAAGAATAGTGGTACGTGCTGAACCAGAACTTGGTATGTCGAGTAAAAAAAGGAAGAACTGAAGGCCAAGGCGAAAGTTGAGAACCATCCGACTGTACTACCTTAAAAATTGTTGAGTTATTGCTCATTTAAGGCAGTTAGTTAGTTTATTTGATCTTCGGTAGGTAGTTGACGAACCAAAATGGTGCCACCAACGCCATCGGAATGGTCAAAGACCTTGTGGTCATATAACAGTTAAACAAACAGCTTAGGTTTGTTGATTCACACGCATCTAATTTCTTCAAATAATAATAATAATATCAAGTTTGTTTGTTTATGTGCCATTTAGGGATCAGGTTCCAAAGATAAAGGAGAACATGCAATATTCCTATCCTTGTGAATTGAGACATTATTAGGTTATTTACAGTGTATGTATACTGCTTTATCACCATCAGTTTGAGAATCAGCCAGCCGCCTTAGAAGATCAAGCCTCCAGGTGTATCAAATAGAGGAATCTGTAGGATTGTGACGTGGAAACGCTGTTGGACAACAAGAAAAAGAGATATTACAGGCGGTTGAGGACCACTATCCAGACACATTTCATGGGATACAAATTCTTCGCAAGACCTTATTGGTTGTCCACTTTAAAAGGGCTACATGATTTCATTAAATGTTTTCTAGGAGCATCCATGCATGCATTGACAGCGGATCAGCTCACTAGTCTTGAGACGGATTTAATTTTTTTGAGAGGATTGGGTTTAATCTCTCGTGGGCCCGTAACAGGCTACACATGGTGAAGAATCTCAAATTTGGAAATGACCCGTTGAAGCTGGAGTTGGTCGAAGTAAATGCAAGGTTTGAGAAGGCTAAGTTAGAATATGATAGGGCTACAGATGCCCAAAACAAGAAGCTACATGAGGTAGCACAGAAGTTTGGAGCTGAGTATGATGGCGTGTTAAATGGCGATCTTGGTTTTGGTATGCTGCCCGGGTATTGGGTCATGAGGATTTTAGATTTTGGGGTGCAGTTTATTATGTAAATTATATGCATATATAGAGATTTAGACTTTAGAGAATTATGAATGAGTTGATTAAAGAGTTGTGGTTATTTAAATCAGAAACAGTACCCTCTAAAACATTTTGAAGGTCAAACTCGGTTGAGACTTCAGCGCATATGATACCTGCGTTGTGAACAAATGAGTGGCCGATGGAAGGGTGTGACAAACTCATGAGATTATCTTTATGTTCTAAAATGCTAAAAATATTACATCTTCCTTTATCGAATAGGTTTTATTCTTGACAAACTCATGAGAACTTCCTAGGGTCATCCATTGTGTACTAGTTTTGTCGGGTCACAAGTTCGACAGTTATGTATTTAGGGGATTCACTAACCAATTACAAGAAAACTGAGATGAAGAAAAACCTGGATTTCTACACAAATCATGTATTCACTATCATATTAACCTATTTGATGGTACTACGAATGATTAATCGGATTAGATTTGTTTGATGATTGTATGAGAATTAGTGAAACCGTGCCATAGCCGCGTGTCATCGTCGAATGTATATGTCGACCAAACATTAAATGCGTTCTTTATCCATGCACATGGGTATTGTTTTTTAAAGAAACAATCAGAGGTTACATGTGATCCAATCTACGATTTAGGCCCAATTGAAAGTTTGAACATAACCCAATATGAAAACTTATATATCAAGTTAACCCATTTAGCCCAATTAATAGTAATTCACAAAACATTACCAAACATAAATATATAATATTATTATATATATTTTTAGCATTTAATTAATAAATTAATTATAAAATCAAAACTCCTGAATACGCCAAACCTTATTAACAACATTTTGGGTATGTTTGGCAAGAGTAGCTGGTGGCTGGTGCCTGGAAGCTGGAGGCTACTAGCTGATAGCTATAGCTTTTTAGATATATTTGGTGTTTGACAGAGTAGCTAAAACTTTTAATAAAATGACCAAAATGGACATAACTTAAAATTTAAAAAGTTTGCACATTAAAAAGTTCATTATCTTTAGAGGTTAAAATAGTCATTTTCTTTTTTCCTAAAAGCTTGTAGCTTCTTCTAACGCTACTAGTAGGAGCGTTCAACCAAAAGCTTCAAGCTCCTTCAACCAAACAAAGCTTTTTATTGAGTATGAGTTTTTTCTTAAAAGCTTAAAGGTATAAGCTCCTAAAAGTTTCTAAAAGCTCCATGCCAAACATACCCTAAAACGAGCATGCACTGCCGCATCTCCTAACTCGTTTACTATTTAATAAGATTCACTTGGTCGACGAGTTATTCCAATATCACCAAAATCCGTTGATAACACTAAAATTACCTACAGACGGATCTAATGGAATCCGTTGTGCTTGTAGTAGAGGTGTACGACTAGGTTTTTTTCATCCAAAACAAAAACTGGATTTTTTTATAACCGGTTTCAGTTACTAACCGTTTTTTCAAACCCAAAACAGTAGCTGGTGTAACCGGTTGGGATCGGTTTTTAACCGGTTTTTGCAAAAAAAAAAAAAAAAAAAAAAAGGTTTCGGTTATTAACCGGTTTTTCAGATCAAGAATAGTAACCGGTCACAAACCGCCGGTTTGGTTCGGTTCTAAAACTGGTTTTAGAAAAACCGGTAAAAAAACAGGTTACTGCTTTTTTTTTCTTCTGGTTCCGGTTTTAAAACCTGTTTTTTTGTACACCTCTAGCTTGTAGCCCCATAATGTGGCCAAAAATGGAAACCGATTGTTTAGTTGTTCAAAATGTAGAATCTCGGCAAATTTCGATCACTGACGGACCACTAGAGTATCATCGTGCCATCAGTGGAACCACCCAATCATATCCATCTCTACTAGGCATAATGACTATACACCAATTCAGGAGGAAACCCAATAAATATGGAAAACTGCACCTTACTGGTTCAGCATTTAATGGTTCAGACCTCTTATTGATTCAGCACTTAACCATTCAAAAGTTGCCAAACAGCCCCTTACATTTGTTGGGCCCAATGTATTTCTTAACTCATAGTTTGGCACAGGGCCTAAGATATCCATCACCACTTTTGAACTTTTTTTTCAAGAAATCCAGTTTTCCTTCTCATATTACCTCATTAAAAAACAAAATTCTTCTTGATTATTGTTACAAATTTAATACTTTTAGCAATCTTCAAGTTTAAAGTTTAATCCAAAGAACTCTAAACTCTTTAGTCTCTTCAAGCAAATCTACTCCAAAAGAGGTGTGAAAATATCATTTGAACTCACAGGGAAGTCTAGATAATTTCTTAAAACTATCTAGACATAGATAATTGTATAAAAAATCTTCAAATTCGTGGGTATATATTAATATGGATCATTCTAGATAAGGACGTATCTAGATACTTAGCAACTAGTATAAATATGGGTCGATAGTCTCGACAGAAAATCATCCCACAAAATCACCAAAATCCTATGTAAAGCTCTCTTTGTAAGGTCTATTTGAAGAAATACAACTTTCTTTGGTTACACTATCTTGCTTTCCGCAACTTGTTGTTAGATTCATTGCCATAGCCATGTAAATGGCTGAAGCTAGCAAACAACTAAGTCTCGCACGGAATGTTGAAAAATAACTCTGTTACGTTACTACCATAGCCATGTAAATGGCTGAAGCTAGCAAACAACTAAGGCTCATGGAATGTTGAAAAATAACTCTGTGACATTATGCTTCCACAAACAGACCTGAGTAGAGTTTAGTCTTTCACCATGATAAAATCTTTACAAAGCCCTTATTCATTTTATCTACATTGACTGTCCAAGTACAACATTTGGGTCTGTTTGGTATGGGGTAATGGAATGAACGAGAGAATGGAATGGACGACGTAATGGAATGGACAAGGGAATGCAATAGATCATTACCATTCCATGTCTCGTTTGGTTACCATGTGGGAATGGAATGAATTATTGTTGTTTGGTATAGAGAATAATCTATGAATTGGGTTTGAATTGTATTGAGAAAATTGTATTGTTCAAGAAATTAGGGTTACAAGAATGGTGTTTATATAGGACACCACTTTACACACTAGCCCCTACACTATCTATTATTCTCATTTCCGACACTCCCCCTCAAGTTGAGTAGTGGGGTCACCAATACTCAACTTGCTCAAACAGCTACTAAGCGCGTTTCCGTTGACTGGCTTTGTGAGTATATCTACGAGTTGATCTTTTGACGAAACATGAGGGAGTTCTATGATTCTTGCTTCCAACTTTTCTTTGATGAAATGTCGATCTACCTCCACGTGTTTTGTTCGATCATGTTGAACTGGGTTTTCTGAGATTTGTATTGCAGCTGTATTGTCACACATGACTTTACTAGGAGCCTTTTGGGAAAAACCAATGTCTTCTAGCAGCTTCCTGATCCACAGAACTTCGCTTAACCCTCGAGCTATACCTCTAAATTCCGCTTCTGCGCTCGATAGAGCGACTACTTTCTGTTTCTTACTCCTCCAGGTAACGAGGTTCCCACCAACCAAGGAAAAATATCCTTATGTTGATCTTCGGTTTCCCTTATCCCCTGCCCAGTCTGCGTCAGTGTAGAGTTCAACATTTAAATGTCCATTTGTTTTGAACAACACTCCATGGCCTGCCGTTCCCTTGAGATATCTTAAAATTCTCTGAGCAGCTTCCATGTGGGCAACTTGAGGTTGATGCATGAACTGACTCACCACTCCAACAGCATAAGCTATATCAGGGCGAGTGTGAGAGAGATAAATTAACTTGCCCACAAGCCGTTGATACCTTCCTTTGTCTGCAAGTTCTCCATTGAGTTCCATGTGAAGATTGTGATTCACCACCATTGGAGTATCTGCTGGTTTACAATCAATCAACCCAGTTTCTGCTAGGAGATCAAGGACATACTTCTTTTGGCAGATGAAAATCCCCTGCTTAGACCTGAGAACTTCTATCCCGAGGAAATACTTAAGATTCCCAAGGTCTTTCATTTCAAACTTTGAAAACAGATTCTTTTTCAGCCGTGCTATTTCTTCTGTATCATCTCCTGTAATAATCATGTCGTCTACATATATGATCAAGCAAGTTACAAGGCCGTTTCTTCTCTTGAGGAACAGAGTATGATCAGCGTTACTTTGGTGATACCCATACTCTTTCATGGCCAAAGTGAACTTCCCAAACCATGCCCGAGGAGACTGCTTTAGCCCATAAAGGGATTTTTTCAACCGACAAACTTCCCCTTCTTTAAAACCCCATGAAAAACCTGGAGGTGCTTCCATGTAGACTTCTTCTGTTAGGTCTCCATGGAGAAAGGCGTTTGTAACATCAAACTGGTGAAGAGACCACTCCTTATTGGCTGCTACGGAGAAGAGAACTCTAATGGTATCCATTTTTGCAACCGGAGAAAAGGTCTCAGAGTAATCGATCCCATACGTCTGAGTGTAACCCTTGGCTACAAGCCGAGCCTTGTATCGCCCAATGGAACCATCTGGTTTATATTTAATCGAATACACCCACCTGCATCCAACTGTTTTCTTTCCTTTAGGAAGAACGCACTTCTCCCATGTGTTGTTTTTCATGAGAGCACGCATCTCCACTTCCATTGCTTCTTCCCAGTTCTTCTTACCTTGAGCTTCCTTTACGGAATTAGGTATTTGTTCAGTGTATAGAGAAGTAACAAACGCTTTCGCACTTTTAGATAAGTTCCCGTTGACCATATTAGCTACAGGATATCTTGAATTTCTGGTCTCCCTCTCTGGGGAGTACCGTTTTGGAGGAACCCCTTTATTGGCTCTAGGAGGAAGAGAGTATCTTCCGGTTGTCTCTGCTGCACCTGGTGGTTCAACATGTTTAACCACTACTGGCTCATTTTCAACCTGTTCAACATTTGGATCAACATGTTCTGTATTTGTTGGTTCTATGTTTTCCCCTGTTGTCTCATAGTTATAAGACGTAGAACATTCAGGATTCTCAGTATTACTTACCTCAGGCATCACGTTGGATGGACTTTCTTCAGTGGTACTGTGCTCCGCGGATTGTGTGTCTGTGTTTGAAGGACTCGCAGTACTGTGATAGTTTTCTGTTGTGACTTCTTCAGATGAGGGAATTTGAATTAACCAGCTCAGAGTGTCTATACTGTCATTCTCCCCCTGACCACTGAGTTGGGTGTTATAAAAGTATTTTGTTTCAAGAAAGTCAACATTCATTGTGGTGAACATTTGACGAGTTGTTGGATTATAACATCGGTAACCTATTTGATCGATCCCATAGCCGACAAATACACATTTTTCAGCACATGGGCCGATCTTGTTTCGATTGGTTTTGGGTATATGAACAAATGCGGTACACCCGAAGATTCGAGGTTCAAGTGTAAGAGGATGAGGAATACTGGCAGACTTAGACAGACAATCTAAGGGAGTCTTAAATTTAAGAGCTTTTGTGGGAAGCCGATTCAGCAGATACACGGAGGTTACAACTGCCTCCGGCCAGAAGGATTTTGGAACCTGAGATTCAATCAAAAGGGCACGAGTCATTTCAAGAATAATACGGTTTTTCCGTTCGGAAACACCGTTTTGTTCGGGGGTATGAGCACAAGAGGTTTGATGAATTAATCCTTTGGTTTTAAAGAATTGTTTCATAGATGTATTGACAAATCCCCCCCCCCCCCCCATTGTCGGATCTAAGGATTTGAATTTGAGTTTGAAATTGAGTTTGAATCATAGCATAAAACATGACAAATTTTTCGTACACTTCGGCTTTATTTTTAAAAAAATATACCCATGTCATGCGAGTGCAATCATCCACGAATAGTATAAAGTACCGAAGACCCTGTCCCCCCATCACAGGAGCAGGACCCCACACATCGGAATGGATAAGTGAGAAAGGTGAGGCCACTTTCGTATTGCTAGGTTTGAACGATTGTCGATGGCTTTTAGCGCGAAGACAGGTTTCACACTCTATTTTCCCATTTGAAGGGAAGAGTTTTGGAAACAAAAGGTGCGAATAACCATGGGATGGATGTCCCAAACGTCTATGCCATAGCCAGGCTTCCCGGTTATCAGTTCCATGAGCCAACATCACAGTACCCTGTTGAGCCACTTCATCCACATAGTATAATCCTTGGCGCTCAGTACCACGTCCAATAATCACACCCGTCCTGATATCCTGTAAAAGGCAAAAATTAGGGTGCAGTAGTACAGTACAATTTAGCTCCTTGGTAATGTGGCTAATGGAGAGCAGTTTGTGTGATAATGATGGAACATAGAGACAATTTGATAACTTCATAGTTGGTGAAATTTCAATTGTTCCTCCTCCTTTCACTTGCATCATTCCATTGTTTGCAGTATGGATTTGAGTTTTTTTAGGATTGGCCATTGATCGTATATCTGATGATTCAAACGTCATGGTGTCAGTGGCACCAGAATCGAAGATCCAAGCACTGTTCCTACTATGATTGATTTCCATTTTTTTTCTCCTTTTTTTTTACAACCAAAAACGAGCGTATTTAATTGGCACCCAAATAACTTCGCTAAAAAAGGCAAAGTTATCTCACCGGCGAATTTATCTAAATTCACCGGTGACTTGAACTCGCGTTCAAGATTTAAGTCCGCCCGCAAACCAGTTCGCTAGCTTCTAGATTAAAATCGCTCGATTGAGGGTTTGCAAACACCAATGAACGCGGTGGCGACTGTGCAGCGGATGTCAGCGACGACTGTGAAGCACAGAAAAGCAGCAGCGGCCGAATAAGGTCTGACTGGGCGAAATTAAGAGGCAGCGGATTTAGGAGAGTTTTAGGGTTTGTTGGTTACAAAGAAGAGGCGGCGGATCTGATTTGTTAAAAAAAGGTTTTGCTGAAACTTGAGGGTTTTGCTGAGAGGGTTGAACTGTTTTGCCGGAACCGTCGGGACCGCGCCGGATCTGAGTTGCAGTAGAGTTGATTGGACTGATTTGCCGCCGGAACTGTTGAAACTTCGCTGGATCGGTTTGTTTTTTCTTCGATTGAGTTGATTTTGATTGTCAGGTACCTTTGGTTTGTGGTTGAATCGGCTGAGATAGATTGTAAATGATGAGCAAAGTGTTCAAGAATCAGAAACACTGTTCTGATACCATGTTGTTTGGTATAGAGAATAATCTATGAATTGGGTTTGAATTGTATTGAGAAAATTGTATTGTTCAAGAAATTAGGGTTACAAGAATGGTGTTTATATAGGACACCACTTTACACACTAGCCCCTACACTATCCATTATTCTCATTTCCGACAATTATTATCGTGTATTGTTTGGTAGGCAAGAAAATTAAGGAATAAATTCAGCGGTGAGTGGTGGTGGTCGGTGGTAGTGATTGTAGGTGGTGGTAGCGATCGGTGGTGGCGGCGACGATGATGGGTGGCGGTGACTGGGGGTGGCAGCGACGGCCGCCGATGGTGATTGGTAGCGGCAGTGGTTGGTGGTGGCGGCGACGGTGGTAGTGGTTGGTAGCGGCAAGCGATGTTGGCGACCATGGTGGTTGTTGGCGGCGATGGTTGGTGATGGTGGTGGTGGTTGTTGGCGGCAGTGGTGGCGGGTAGGTGGCGGGGGAGATAGGCATTGGTGGTGGTGGTAATGGTAGTGAGTGGTGGCGAAGGTGGTAGGTTGTGGTGTTGTTAATGAAGGGTGCAAGAGAGGATGGAATGAAAAAAAAAACATGAGGGGTGGATGGAATGATTTTGAGGGAATGGAATGCTTTATGGAATGGGTGATTCCATTCCCTTGACCAACCAAACACCATTTTCTTATTCCCTCGTAATAACCCATTCCATTCCGCCTCCCATTATTGCATAAAAAACACTACCTTATTGTTGTTAGCACCGAGTGAGAGACACACATACCTTTAAATTATTATTTTTTCTTACGAAAGCGATTTACGAGGTTACGATGCATTTTTTGAGCCATTTGACCGGTTTTCATTTTGGTCACATTTAACCCATTTGACACATCGCTGATAAATAATAACTCAAATCAACACATTTATAATTAACATCAAAGATACTGTATAATCAAGGGAAGATAAACCATCAATTATGGTCACACGCCCTTGGCCACATCACCATTTTCACCCCCCCCCCTCCCGTTTGTTAACGTGTGCTGTCCCTTCGCTCATGGTTTCTACCACGCCCTTGCCCACCAACGTCACACTCCGTTTAATTGTGTGAGCCAATGGAAACCTCACACGTCACAACCTTTATTTTTATATTTTAATTAATTTAAACACTATCTATAATACATTAATAAGCAAATTGGATGGCCTTAAAGGTAATTTCCAAACAATTTTAAGTTGTCGAAATTCTGTTAACAACAAGCGTTGCTACACAACGGATACAAGTAGCCTCTTGAGGAAGTTTCAACCTATAATCTTCATTTTCATTTGTCAACACTGGTTGCGTGTTGTGTCTGTTTCTGAAGGGTCAAGGGTGTAATTGTGTATGCATTTGAATACACTTTTGGCAACTTTTGACCTGAAGTTTTCTTCTAATTTTATTCGCATAACTAGAAGTGGATATTTAAACGGATCAACTTGGATTATATTTGAACTCTAACGGGTCAAATGCTTAACAAGGATTTTAAGTTGTACTGAGAATATTTCTAATGCCAAATGTTTTGTTATCTTTTTATTTTGGGGGGGGGGGGGAGGATATGATATAGACGCACTGTTGGATACTTATGAAGATAACGTATTCAAATCCGAGTCTAAGAAGTTGTCTCTCAAGTCTGTTGATTTTTTTAGTCTTGGAGGTTAGCCTGAGCTAGAAAAGAAACTTAAGTACATAGAAGACGTTTGCTCAGGGATAATTTTGGGTAAAGAACCTGTAAATGCACCTGCTGATGTGCTCACCCCAGGTTAGTCTTGTCTCACTTATCATTTTCTTATCCTTTTAGTTTCGTTACTCTTTGTTTAATTACTTTGTCTACATTATTTATGTTTTTGCATTTATGCCCTCAGATGTACTAGTAGAACAAGTTGAAAGATTGTTGTTGCATATAGTGATGTTTTTACAACAAAGAATCTGGATACGGAGCAATGCAAAGATTTGAAAATGGGTTCTTATTTTGGTGTTGCAACTGGTCTACAATTCCTTTTAAATTTTTATTTATTTATGTTGTAAGCCTCTACTGTAAGCCTCCATGTGGATCCATTAAAACCAGGTTGCCTTAAGTGGGAAAGGGGTTGACATTTTACACATAATAATCTTGTTTCGCTTGTATAAATAAAATATTTTTATTTACCGGGTGGTTTCTCTGTATTTGCTGGAGTTGGAGAACGAACCGGGTGTTTGCTAAAGAGCTATTGAATGTCCTTTTGATGTTCTCGATACTTTCTTTTGCTGGAAATAAAGAGGCGTTTGCCATTCTCAACTCATGGATTTTGGTAAGCCCTAAATTATGGGGAAAAACTATCCCGCTTTCGTATATTTATATTTTAGGAACTCATTATGTCACTTTGTAATAGGATTCAATGGGGAAGAACAGTACTCAACTATCGCGTCAGTGTGTTCGTCTTTTTGTGCTTGTATCTAATGATCTACTTGCAGTTCTATTCATATGACTTGATCAATATATGTTTTTTTGTTATTGATTGATGTATGCATGATCAAATTATGATGTTATCATGAATGTAGGTATTGTGAAAATTGTGAAAGAGAAGGTTTGTGTGCATACCAGTCAAGATATACGTGCTATAGCAAGCCAACTTGTTAGCGTATGCATTGAGATTTTAGAAAGGAGATGCTTCAAATGGCGGGTTGATATTATTAAGGCAATTAAGTGCTGCAGATGCTTCAAAAAATAAATCTCTTTTAGCTTTTCTGAGAAACCACCTCTCCATATGCATCATATTTCATCAAATAATAGAGCCGTAATATTTAAGTCTTGCTGGATCAGACGCTGAACAGAACTTTCATGAGGATACTAGACATTGGTCTGAAGTTACGAATTTCTACATTGGAGGCCTTGCTTGTAACGCTTCGCATTTGGGAACTTTCCTTATTTAGAAAGTTTACTTGGATTTCTATTTTTAGAAACTTTTATTTTCTTTGTAATCGTATTCATTTCCAGCTTTGTAATCCGAGAATTGATCATAATGAAATTCGTTCTTTATACTTATTTGTTATACATACAATCAGTCGTTTAAATACGTGTTTCGATACTATTTATACGTGCAAATACTTATACATGCATTCACGACACTCAAATTATGGTTGCATACATGCTACATGCTTGAAAATGTGCTAAAAATGGAAGTTATGGCTTAAAATAATAAGATTCAGGGGCCAAAACGCAATAAATCAAACTTGGGGCTAGTAAAATGGGACGCCACGGGGCGCGATACCCTAAGCTATATATGTTGGGACCCATGAAACCCCTTGATCCGCAGATTATTATTTCTTGGTCATGGATTGGCCACCTTTTTACTCCCCAATCATCTTTAATCTTCATTAAACACTAAACCCTAACCAACCACTATATAAGCAAGCTCCCTATCACTCATTTTCGCTTTCCCAACTCATCTACACTCTCAAAACTCTCTCAAATCTGTTGTAATTGCAAGAACAATACAGAATCTTCTAAGTTCTAAAGTAAGTTCAAACTCACTTTTCTTCATATTTTCTCCATCATTTCTTCCTCTACAAAGCTTGGAACACCTCTAGGAGTGTTTCCACAAGTTTACCATGGTAAACTAAGATGGAAAATCACCATTTTGAGGTCCAAACTTTCTGTTTTGGAAGATTATATGGAAAACTTTTATGAATCTTACTTTTTCTTCATGAATCTCATGCTCAACATCTTCCTAAACCCACCTATGGTTAAGGGACTTGTTGGAGCTTGATTCTTACAAGTTTAGATGTGCAAACACCCTCTAAACTTCCTGTTTTGATAGGGTTTAAGACAACCCACAAGTGTTGAAATCATCCAAGTCTACCATAGTTCATAGGATTGCTACACGCGAATCGAAACGGCAACACTCGTCGCGCCGAGCACTCGAACCAGGTGCCGACCAGATGGATTGCCATCCGACCGGGCTGCCATCCGATCGAGGTGCCATCCGACCGGGCTGCCACCCGGGAGAGATGCCATCCGACCGACCAGCCCTTTCCATTTTGGGAATCCTATAAATACCCCTTGTCACTTTCAAACTTTCTACTTTTGGTAAGTGACGTCCGACCAGCTCGTTTTCCTCACTTTTCTTCAGATTTCTCACGATTCCGTTAAGATCTCGTCCTAAATCTTGTACTTCCTTAATCTACACGCACTCCTACACCTTTCTATCTTTTAAGTCTTAACTTTTAACCGTGAAATCATCGAGATTTAATGTGTTCTAGGATGACGTCATCATGTGTTCTTGAAGAACTTCATGTTTTGGCCTCAATCCACCAAGAACAACTTAGATCTAACCAATTTCCACATAAGCAAACAAAGATCTTTCGTAGATCTAAACAAACTCACAATGAAAAGTAGTGAAAGATGGTTTTCCAACTTTCTTTCAACTCTTTTACACCCAATGCACTTAAACCCGGTGGGAATCGGAACTACTACTGAACGTCTACTCGTTCGTAGTGATGTATCAGTGCTAGATCCAAGTCCCATCCTAGAGATAGTGATTTCGGGTTTGAACATGAACAACCGTCTCGGACCGTGCACCGTCGGACTAGGGTGATTCCTGTTCGGTCAGGTCATTGGGAACGAGATGGGGTTCCCATTGTTTAAACCAGTCACCACAACGTCTCGCTCAAGTTACAACACTTAAGCAAGGTCAAGTAACAGCACGATCAGATCATGGGATGAATTGTCGTCCGACCGGACTACTGTCCGACCGGGTTGCGATCCGCTCGACCTACTGTCCGATCGGGTTGCATATTGACTCAAGGCTTAAACAATTTCCAACTTGTTCAACAACAGGGTTGCCACCCGCTCGGATGGACATCCGACCGAGCGACCGCCCTACTGAGGATTTGTTCTCACTGAGGAACCTCGCCACTCAAGTCGCCGTCCGATCGGACGACCGTCTGATCGGACGACCTGAAAGGTAGAGATACCTCAATGTTTTCAAAATGCCACACGAACAGTCATTCGACCGGACTGCTGTCCGACTCACTTGTACCCGACACCGTTTTACGCGTCACTAATCGTTATGCTATCAATCTATCCAGGCTAAACCCTACTCTCTAGTGCTCCCTTCAATCCATCAACCGCTGTGAGTATACTCGATCCCTTTTTGCTTTCACACTTTTGGGTGTTACATACATTACTTATACTAAATCACATCGAACACACTACGCAATACTTTAAACGCTAACCTTTACCGCATGTTATACGTGACTTAATGAATGCTTGTTTGTTATGTTTACACATGGAATGCTGTCTACCTGCCTTAGCAACGATAGTACTATTAGTTTGGACTCAGCACCCGTTCACTCGGGGGGTTGTTAAGAACAATTACCTACATGGCTCATAGTGGTGAGAATGTATCGCGAATTGCCTTGGGCAGTCAACCCGCAGTCATTGGTATCGATAGGTTCATGTCGATAACTAACATGCCTCATTTCACTCTGTGTACCTGCTGGTTATGCGTAATGCTTTCGAACTCTATATGCTATTATCAAACTTGTATGCTCACCTTTACACTATGTGTATTGACTTTTACTTTAACGTATGTGACAGGTGCTTAGGATGCTTAATTGCTTTCTATGGTGTGAAATCGAGGCTAGGAAAGACCTAAGTTAATAATAAACAACTGTCTGTAATAAGAATCTGAGTTGTCGGAACAGGACAATTTGACTAGTTCTTTCTGTAATAATTGTATTATCTTATATGACACGGTATGGGACGTGTTACTTTAAAATATTTGGTAAATATAGTTGTTATGGAAACTTCTGGACAATCTGTTTCGCTCAGTGCCATGCCCCGATGTTTCCGCCGTCGGTTGGGGTGTGACAGATTGGTATCAGAGCCATAACTATAGGGAATTAGGCAAGACTCGACCTAGTTCGGGTCGATGTCTTAGAGACCTAGTCTATAGTTAGGAACCAACAGACCAACTTGTGCATATCCGTTGGGGATTATGTATGAGCTTACAACCATTTCTTGCTATTCTCGCCTATGCTACACTATCACCGCATTCGAATTTTCAGATCATGAATGAGCGATTAAGTCGAGATTAGGTATGAAAACCGCAAACTCTCGACTAAATTGCTTGATCAACCTATATTTTTACCTATGAACACGAGAAATTGCATTGAAATAGGAGTGAAATCCATACTTTGACGCATAGTTCTCCTATATTTTATCAAAACAGAAACGAAGTTGTTAAGCCAGGGGTGAAACCCTAAACTTGACGACTTGTTCCGACTATTACTTGGTTTTACAAAACTTTCACCAAAGTCTCGACGGACTCCAACGACCTGAAGTCACGGTATGACCAACCGGATGCGTTCCAACGCCCAAGAATCGAGGCAAAACCACAGTCCTGAAGGTCAAATGTGCACAACAAGTCCTTGAGAATAGTCGAATCACTTTGGATAGTCAATGTCTAATAGCCGCAGACGATCCATTTCCCGATTTTTATGTGTTTCGGTTCTTAGCCCGCAACTGCTGACTCTGATGATTCGTCGATTTTATGTGCTTGTATGTGTGTTTACCTGTTTATGTGTTTAAATTTTGGAGATTTATTCGATTTTTGCTTCCACTTCGATCGACACGCACGACTCGCACTGCATTTCTATCTCAAAACGATGACAAATCGCTAAATTGAGGACGACCTCATGCTATGTTATACGCTTATACTATACTAATCGCTATGCTAATCGCGATCGCTATATTCGAACACTCGCGAACTGTGAATGATAGGTTTCTGTATTCTGACTACCTCTTGTGCTTAAATGCTTCTGCGATTCTGTGATTTATGTGTTTCTGTGATTCTGTGCCCTACGTGCTTATGTGCTTCTGTGTTATGTGAATCTGTGATTATGTGCCTATGTGTTTATGGGATACATGTTACACTGTGTTCCTGAGCTTTAGTAAGTATTAGACGTGTGAGGTGAGATTCGATTATGATGTGCCTGAGACCTATGACGATGTCTGTTGCAGACAATGTCAACTGGACCTTCATCTGGACCTCGTCACCCACGACTCTCGCGCCAAGAACAGAGGGACAAACGCCTTGATGCCATCCTCGCGAAACAAGTGGCCAAGGTTGTGCCCCAGATCGTGAGTGAGATTTATGAGAATGTTAGCAAATCGTCTGAG